>BQNB010040292.1:0-14416 GCA_026074375.1 Tanacetum coccineum
AACAAATTTGGGACAGCAAGCACATTTTTGTCAAACACGCAACCAAAATCCACCCAAACTTCACAATAGTGTCTAATCTAGCCTAATCTCCATTCACAACTAAACCACAACAAAACCACACATAAATCTAACATAATCCTTTCATTTCTATTATTGCAACACTCATCAACTCTCATCTCACCAAGAACATAATATTTAACTAGTAAAATAAAGTAGTATCATTATTTATGAAATATTGTCTTTAAAATCTTTTAAAAATTAAAACACAACATATGGATGTATGAATCTTGAACATATAAGAAGAACGTAAGAAAAACTACAAAGAAAGATTTAAGATACTTAGAAGAATGAAGACAAGAAGTAATAACACAAGATCTATACCCAAAATCAATAGATCTTGAAAAACCCTAAATAATAATCAAACCCTAATTTGTAGATCTTGAATAAAACTCTTAAATCAAAGAACCAATACTTGCAAACACCTTAGGTAACCTTAGAAATGAACTTAGAATGCTCGGATCTTGATAGAAATCAAAACTATGGAAAGTATATGTGTGTGTGTATGTGCCGTGGCCAAGAGGAGAGAAAAAGAGAGAAAAAATTTTGTTGGTGGCTTGAAAATGATAATGTAACCCTAAGTATTGATATGTGTCGGTATTTATAGGCCAAGAGCTATGGTTTTAAGTCACTACTTGATCAAGTAAGCAACCAACACACACCAAGAGTATGTGTATGTGTTGTTCGGCCGAACCATGACCACAAGGACCATGTGGTTCAAAATTTCAAGTCAAAGGGTGGTGCATAAGTCTAAATGATCACATGTGCATGTCTTCCATAAGGATATGTGCATGAGAATGACTTCCTCATATGTCATATTTCAAAAGATGCTCTTGTATTTAATTTCAAGATTCATGGTGCATTTGGTTTAGGTTTAGGCGTCTAATATAAGGAGGGGGATGGATATGAATGAAATTTTTGGCTTAACAATATGAGATGGATGATAACTAAAGTTTACACGAAAAGATTTCAAGTTTCCGGGGTTCCGTTAGGTCAAAAACACGAAAAACCAATTTAGAGAATAAAGCATAAAAATAAATATCTGGAGTGATCGTAAACTACGAAATACTTAGAAAAGATAAAAGAACTCATATAATATCTAAACTAATGAATATATGATGCCGGAACGCGCCCGATGACGTTTTTCAAATTTACATGGGTTTACTTCCCGATAAACTGCCAGATTCAAACGTAACGTATAAAAGTCAAAAATAATTGTCGGAAAAATTTAAAATATTAACCTGAAATTCTCGGGGTGTGACACATAGCCTAATCAACTATGCTTAATTCATGAAGGACTATGAAATTATGGGGTTAGTTTCCTAAAGTTATGTTGGAGGAGGGAAGGGATGTGTGAGTAATGAGACCACCTGAAAATGATAGGATGTAAAGTGATGAGAACACTTGCGAGTGTTGAGTTTGAGATCCTTTTGATTTTAGGATTGCCATGATGCCTTAGTAGTAGTAGTGTGCGATGCCTTAAGAATATAGGTAAAATTATCGCAGGTAGCGATGTTGATTGATTTATGTTGGTCGTGCTTGCCTTAGAGTAGTGCATGTTGCCTTGAAAGTTTTAGTGGAAATGTCGCAGGTAGCGATATGAATTAAGAATATGCTTTTTGTGGATTATGTGCTCTATGTGATGACCAGAAGTGCTTGTTCGGTATCGAACCTGGTCGGTGTTTATTTTTTGTTCGTATTCTTTGTTGATCCCACACCTTGATCAATTCTTTACGTAGTAAAGAGTTTGTTACCTTTGAAGAATCAAAAATAACAAAGATTGAGACTTTGTATGTATACCAAAGTGTATGCGGAATCTACACTTTGATACTCTAGAGAAGTTTATATTCTTTTATACCCTTTTATCGTGTTATCACAGGATGTCTACCCCAGTGTTTGTTGACCCAGAGATTTACCCAGGCTGACGGAGCTCAAAGCCCCCGAGTGCGCGTACCATTTCCTGAGGATCCTTATGAGGCTATTAGGTAGGCCTATTTAGTTGAGACTAAGACACCTAAGTCACCCTACACTGTAGCATCACCCACTCCACTACCTGATAGTACACCACCCACACATCATGTTGAGGATTTAGTGGATTCTAACATGTTCTGTGCGAGACCCACATCATCAGATTTCACCGCACCACTTTTACCAGATCACCCACTTACCCATGCTTCACCCACCTTGGTTCCATTTCTCTGTAGGAGCGCACGTATGGCCATACGTGTTCCTCCTGCGATGTTACCTGGCCTCTCTGCTAGTATAGCAGATGTGGTAGCTATGTCCGATTCAGTGTTCCGTAAGAGGTTTAGGTCCTCTTACGAGAGTTTACCATCATCATCACCACCGGACCTTCTTTCACGGAAGCGTTATCGGGGTATGTCTGAGTTAGTAAAGGATGATGAGGAGGAGGACGAGAAGATAGAGGAGAGTTTGAATTCTGATAGTGAGAGCGAGGACGCATAAGACAAGGGTCCTACTGCAGGAAGAGGTTCTTGTTGCAGGGACCTCTTCCAAAGTTGGAAGAGGTATTTATAGTTCTTACAATACACCGGGTATTAGTACCCGGTTCAATACCAAAAGTCCAACGTTTACCTATTAAACTACGAGCTATATTGAACAGTAAAATACATGGGGTGACCGAGTCTTTTTCTAATATCTAACAGTATGCCATTGGTGATACACAGATAGAGAACCGGGAGTTGTGATTGCAGATCGCAAAGGACACACGTGCATGGTTGGATTTGGTTGAGATTGTTACTAGTATGAGGAGAGGGCAGGAGCCAAGAGGAGATGTGTAAGATGTGTGGGATTTGATTAGTAGTTTGTGTATATCACTAAACCGAGTAGTGTTGGTTAGTGTCAGTATTATGATTAGAAATGTTTTTTTAGTACTAGTAGTTATGACTAATCCTTATTAGTCGTTAGATGATTTGTATTGAAATAGTTTTTATGATAGTGAAGGAAATTTTGTTTGATATTTTGAAAAAAGTTTTTTTAGTGATAAGCAGTATTTTTGTGTTATTATCGATTGGATGGATAAGATCAGTCTTGTGAGCACAGTTACCCATGCGTGGTTGTGTTACGATTAGTCGCTCGTGTTAGGGCGGACACCCATTCCTTGTGAGGGTTATTGAACGATTTAGTTGGTATATTCCGTAAACTTGAAATATATTTAAGTTGTTCGATTATACCGTTTCATTAGACAGACTAATAGGAATGTGAGAGACCGTGAATGGTCACGAGGAAAGTTGGAAGGAATTGTAGTGATCGAATTTGAAACCTGATCATACTTTCTCTTGTGTAAGCTTTTGAGAGGTATCTTGACCTACCTAAGTGAAGTAAGATTTAAGGTACTCGTTGAGTAGGATTGATTTGGAAAAAAGTTTAAAGCAAATAATGATGAGGTTTAGACAATCAAATGGTCTTCCTAGAAAGGTAGAGCCTGGAGTGTTTGACCAAGTAGGGTTTACTTGGGGATTTTTAGTGAGTGTTGGCAAAAGAACTGTAGACGTTCTTGAGAAAGTAGAGTGTGAGTCGTATTATGTAGGACACATAGCCTGTAGGGTTAGTCATGTTGGTTGAATAACTAAAAATTTTAGCGGTGCCAAATATGATAGAATAGTCGTCACATCAAGGACTAGATCGTATTCAGACACCCGACTAAGACTGTGTGACCTAAGTTTGAAGAAATTGTGAAACTAAGGAGATAGTAGGAAAGACTATCGTGATTGTGTGAACGGACGTAGATGAACCATGAGAAAGTATAGGAATTGGACCGTGGAAAAAACTGGTCTTTGGAAGAATCGGAAGAAATCTTGCTTGAAAAGACTAAACCCTAGTGATCTAATGTGATACGTCAAGGAATGGAATTTCCTATCGATGTTGTGATTCGATGATTTGAGTTGAATTTCAGGGCGAAATTCCTTTAAGGGGGTTAGACTATGATAATCGATAACTTGTTAAGGGTTAAGTATTATAAAATATTATAATTGTGTATTTTGAAGTCTTTTGACCTTGTCAGTTTTCCTGATGAAAGCTGAAAAGTTGACTTCAATTGACTATTTTGCGTAAAACGGTTATGGTTTAACCAGGATTTTTGGAGGAGTATTGAATTTCGGGAGAGAATCACTTTTGATCCGTCTTTCCATTTCGGAGTATTTTTTTGGTATTTTAAATAATCCGGGAAGCTTTCCCGTGATCCCCGAAAATCGTCACGCAGCGCGTACCGACACGACATTTTATTTGGGAATAATTTTAATTATTCGAAAGTATGTAATGAGTTTATTTATTTATGAAATTAATGATTTTGAAAACGATGAGTTTATTTATTTAATATATTCATGATTTTAAAAAACGTTGTTTAAAAACGTGTTGAATCGTGGTGTGTGTTGTGTAAGTTGTCAGAAAACGATCATTTTTGTGAAATTCGGTAATGAGACTGTGACGGCCGTTAAAGTGTAAATTTTGAGCAAGTTGACTTTGACAAACCTTATTTTAGGGATTTTAAAAATGTTTTTTTACACTTGTGAGGTTGGTTCAGGTTGAGTTTTAAACAAAAATTTATGTTTTCGGTCCTGACACGTCCGACACGTAGCAAATTTAATTTTTGTAGGTTAGATTAAGGTGATATGTGTAATGACCTAGATTTATGGAAAAGTGATTTTAAATCGCTTTGGAATATTAATTAAACGTAGGTAACGTTTTAAATCGTCAAACTTTGAGATTTAAAAAAATCCCGACACGAAAAGATGAACCTGAAACCCCCCCTAGGTTTCCATTTTGGACGTGTAACTAGGGAAACAAGGATATTTTGGCCTTGGTTGTCATGGCATGGTACCACCATTTAGTCATAACCTCATCAAACTTTATTTCGCATTCTCATTTTGATATCTTGAAAACAAAAAATATCTCTCCCTCACCTTCTAATTTTCGAACGTAGCACAAAACAACAACTTTCACGATTTTTAAAGATTACACTGAACACGGGGTTTAAAAGATCGATAGTGGGTCGATATTAGATAGGGACAAGGGTGGGTTATTGAAATGGTTTTAGAAGTCTCTCCTTGCGTCAAAACCCAACACCAAACTCGGGCAACTAGTTGTAAGTTTTCTAAATTTGATTTAAGTTGTACTTATATGCTTATTATAGTGTCTTAATACTAGTTGTACAAGTCGATCGTCATAAAAATCAATTCATGAAAACAAAAGGTGTATAAAAAGGGGTGTTTGTTTGCGTCAAATTCGAACAAAAGAAAACAAGGGTCGAAAGTTTGAATATTTTGGTTGTGGTGGTATTTTTATAATTTTGTCAAAGTACTTTTTGGGCTTATTTTGGAAGATGCTTAAAAATAAGCTAGTAAGGGCTTATTTGGTTTCGGTTTATGCGTCGGTTTGGGCTCGGCCCAACCGTGTATGGTTTTGGGCTTCGGTCTCGGTCCGACGAGGGGTGGGTTCGGCCTACTTGGCCTCGGCTTATTTAATAAGCTCATGAGGAGCTTATGGTTTTGGCTTATTTGGTCTCGGTTTGGTTGAGCTTATAGCTCGTTTGGTTTCGGCTACATGTGGACTTGTGACTTATTTTGAGTAATTTCGTATATTAAGCTTATAACTTATTTTAGTTTCGGCATATATTTGACTTATGTTGAGTTCGTCTAGTATTTGGGTTATTAGTGACATCTTAAGTCACGGCTTATTTTTATTTCGGCTTATGTTTTGGCTTGTTAAGCCATTTGACTTATTGGATTTTCGGCTTATTTTGGTAAGGCTTATTGGGCTTAAGGCCCAATGATTATTGGTGTATGTATTGGATTTATTATAAAAGGATTTTGGACAACGTTGAATTATAGGGCTAAACTTAAAACCTTAATGGGTCGTAAGGCCCAAAAGCAAAGAAGATGGTTAATGGACTTGATTTGGACTTAGAAGTAAGTTGTGTTGAACTATCATTGAGCTTTCGGGCTCAAGAGGGGAAATTGATGTTTTGGATTTTGTGAACGGATGAATGGATTGATATAAGTTACGAAGGTAGAAAGGGATTTGAGTTGGACGACTTTGTTATGTTTGGGGATGGACGCGTTATAAAATATGAACTTTTGGTATTTTGGTAAAATGATGGGAAAAATTGTGGAAAAATAATAAGGTTTGGAAACCTTTGAAATGTTATACAAACGAACAGGTCATACCGAAATTTTGTGAAAATGTTATACTTAGATAATATTTTGGTCAAAATCACTAAAGTACCAAAAATGGTGGCTTTTTTAACTAATTAAAAAGGGGGTTTATGGTTTGCATTAAGTTAGGCCAAGAACGACATGAATATAGACAAAACTTTTAATATTTATACGGTTTGGGGTTTGCTCCGATAAAAAGGCTTTTAATGTGATAATATTTATTAATACGTATTTAAAAGTATTTGTATAATTTTTTTTTTGTATATTTATATATATACTATATTTATTATATATATATATATATCATCGGTTTTGGGAAATGTTTGATGGTTTATCTTCGCGTTTTCATTTTGAGTTTTATCAAATTATCGTCAGATTTTTTTGGCATTGAGTGATCGTTCCTGTACGTTTGACGTCCGTGAATCGATGTTTTGAATATATATAAATGATGTTGATGTTCACACTTAGCCACATGTGTTTTGGAGTTGTTTTGAGTTAATTTAATACCACACAACCTTAATTTCGGGTAAGGTTTTGTTATGATATAACGGTTTGGTTTTAATAATAAAAAGATAACGGTTTTTTGTTATGGAGATTAACGGTTTTTTTTGGTAAAAAAAACAAACGGTTTTGTTTGTGTGATAACGTTTTGAGATTGAAAGAGTAAAGGTTTTTGTGATAAGGAGGAAAAGAGGGTTTTTTGTAACGGGGTTTGTGAATCTTGGGTGTAGTTATATAGAACGAAACACTTGTTAACAACAATAAGACTACATTATACAAATATTATTAAAAGTGTCGTATAAAATGAATTAGGTCGTGGCCGGGTAAATGCTTTACTGTGCGAGATTTATGCAAGTTCTTGCATTATTTGTTATTTATGTGAGTTTCCTTGTGTTTTGAACTCAATATGTGTTTTGAACTATTTTTTTTAACTGTGCGAAAAAATGTGGTTTTTTTGGGACAAGATTTGTGCTTTGACTGCTTATGTGAATATATGTTGTGATTTTTACTTGCATTGTATGTGTTTTGACATGTCAGTGTTGTGATTGTGGGATTGTCTTGCATTGCCATTACGATGTCAAATGGCAAGGGTGATGAAAAGGTTATGCCATGATCTAGTGTGGTCCCGCCCTAATATAGTGCTACCACTGGTTGGCCCTTTAGGTGCGTAAGTTGAAATATCGAATCAGTTGGACTCCAAGAGCATTGGTATATGTTGTTTTCATTGACATAGCGGGGACTGCTAGGGCATGGTGATCGCCGACTAGCGGCGGGAAGATGGTCGTCGGTAACCGTCGATTAGCGGGAGATACTAAGTATGGGTTGTTTGTTTTTTTCATGTCATATTGCTTTTTTGTACACTGTCCAATCCCCTTTGGTTTATGGTGCAAACACCCACAAGCTCTACACATTATTGGTTGGAGTTTTCGAAGTTATCATTTTACGGGTGGTATGTCAATTAAAGGATGTGAAGATGTTGGAAGATCAAGAAAGATGTAAACCCAAAGGGATTGGGTCACGATGGTTTTGTTATTTTATTGTCAAGTCTTAACTTGTAAAATTAATGTAAATCCAAATTTCTTTTCCTTGTAAATTGTAAAGTATATGATCTTGTATCTTGTATGATGAACGATATCGTCGCATCCCGTGTTTCCGCCACTGATAGGGTGTGACAATGGTACATGGTATGTATCAATTTGTCTTACTTTGGAAGAAAATAATAGTAAATTGTAGAGGTGAGCAGAAACCGGACCGCAAACTGTAAAATCGCAAAAACCTTAAAAATTCCAAAAACACGGAAAACCGACACACGGCACACAAAAAAAAAAATAAAAAAAAAAACCGGTGGATCGGTTTTAAGGACAATAAAGAAAAAACCATAAAACCAAACACACAAAACCCGCACGCACCGCACAATTGAGTATTTAAACGAAAAGAGAAAAAAAAAAAAAAAAAATAAAAAAAAAGAAAAACGTCACACATTGATTATTTGATGTGTGATAATGGGTCTTCTACTGCATATTATATTTATTATTAAAAGACTCAGTTTGTTTGTTTTCAATGTCCGGTATAGTCCTTAATTGATGGAGCATTTATCCAATTCGACATCAAGTTTTGCCTATCCATTTGTCGTATTTCATTAGAAGTTGCTGGCCGTTTTTTCACGTTTTTTATAGACTTTCAATTTGCCTGTGTACAATTTATCCAAAGATTTACCATTTGTCTTTAAGGTTAGCCTTTTAATTGGCCCGCTGATTGAATCTGCAATTGTTTTGGGTTTTTAGACATTCAATTTTCCCTTTTAATGATCCAGCTATTTACCCATTAGTTTTAAGGTCAGCCTCTTCAATTACCCGAGCATTGTTTCTGCAATTGTTTTGGTGGTTTCTAGAGTCTCTACCACTGCCTGGACCTCACTTTTCCTCAACTGTTTTAGGGTCAATAAATGTGTATAGGTATAAATTTTTTGCCCAATTCATGAAATTGGCAACACCTCCTACCTTATCCTTCCAAGCTGCACAAAACTAAACCATCACCTTATGGCTCCTGAAAATACAACGGCTGCTTCCTGGTGTTGAACCCACTACTTTTTCTAGAAGATACTTGAGGTTGGGTTTGGTTCACTCGGAACCATTGTCCTGATGTCTTTTGTCGAGTGGTGGGATGTTAGCTGGACGGGCTTGTTATTTTCAGCATCGACTTTGTTGTCTGTGATTCAAAGGTAATCGTTGAACATTAGATTAAGCTAGACATTAAATGCTTTTTAATTTCAGGGGTGCTGTTAACACGGATTATATTTATGCAGGGATAGTACGATTGCAGCCACTACGCGTGGCCAAGTTTATAGCGCACAAATTCTCGAAGTTGAAGTGGGTGGGATTTAACTTCTGTAAAAAACTTTGTCGTTCTGCCTAAACAATGGAAAATGAGTTTCGGGTTTATTTATAGTAATACAATTTATGCTCGAGTTGGATGGAGCGACAACTATCCAAAAAGTGTTTGTGAAGCCTGATGGTTTCATTAGATTTCCTTTTCAATTGGTCAATTTTGAGCATCTTGAGACCACAAATAACAAATATTTGATTGGTATGGTTTGTTCCCTTTTATGCGTCGAATGTTTATATACGTGGTTTTTTTTAATAAATTGGTGTTTAATAATATGGTAATCGCCCTTACATGCAGATGCAGCTTTGGGTACGTTATAATGTTGGAGGGCCATTTCAAATAGATGACAAGGTTCTAAGACGCTTGAATTCTCTTAGCTAACTCCACTTCTAGTACATGAAGGCTCTTACCACGGGCAGCTTCCTTATGCTAATTTTGTTGAATCATGTACCAGGAGTTTCTTTCAGCTGTGGGTTACCCTGTGGGGATCCCTTGGGGAGTTGTTGATCAAAAAAAGAACCAGCCATGTTAGGGTGTATGCGATTGTTCTAACGTGCTTGACAGTGAAGCAATACAACAGTGAGAAACCATGCTCTTAAACTATTTTAAGTTATTGACGCAATACAACGGTTTGACTTACGCTTATGTTTCTACCCGTCAAAGGCCAGGTTGTATCTATCAAGGCACCTCTCAGCTTGATTCCTCGATTGATGTGGAAATACCTATAAAGTCAAACAATCAAGTCTCATAGTAGGTTAGGATCTTATAGTTGTGTCAACAACCCCTAATTTCTAGGGTATGCTGCGGGACGAATGAATGGTTACAATGGTGGTGTGCGGACGTCAAGTACAACCAATAGGATATAGGGAAAGAGACATTTTAAATGGACGTTTTAAGATAAGATTTTATTTGATGCCATAGCAAAATATCAGAGTTCATACATTAGGTCTCATATGTTTTAAAAGTCATAAACATTTCCATATACGTTTTTAATTAAATAAAAGCTTCATACTACCAAAAGGTTACTTAAGTTTTTATAGGTAAATTAAAAGTCTGAATTTGAATTTTAATTTAAACACAGAAGAATACCATATTCATTGTTAGATATCCGTCTCGGCTCTCATCCAGATTATACTTAGGACCTGAAATTAAACATGCTAAAAGTCAACACAAGGTTGAGTGAATTCATAGGTTTGTCTGTAAAAGTGTGGATCACAAGATTTAAGTAATGGTAGACTATGAAACATAAATTCTGATTGTCACGAAAAACTAAACAAAACATATAAAACATAAAAAAACATGCTTTTTTTGCACTAAGCTCATGTCAACAGAAGCCTTAACTGTCTGTCTGCCCCAAATTGGTAGGGTCGTTCTGCCAAAAAAAGCCTACAGTTCTCTATATGTTAAATTGCCCCCACCTTGTCCAACTTGGACCATAAATTCCGGTTGCGGGATTGTTTAGGTCCCAATAGATCTATCCTCAACCACTAAGCAGCTCTTTTAATTGCAATGCGACGGTTCTATGATATTGGGACTTTGATGGACTTGTGGTAAACTTAGGCAATAATAATCATGGCAAAATTTATTGGATAGCATACAGTTTTGAACACTTTTGTGTACGTAAGTTAAAAACATGCTATGTTACTTTCTCCCCGTAGAGTTTATAAAACAAGTAGATAGAAATGGGGCTAATGAACTCATCCTTCTTGATCATCGATCACGATAAAAATAAAATCGGAATACAAACGAACCAAGCAGCAACGATATCTATCAGACCTATAATTATGTTCGCATCGGATTACAATAACATACAAAATAACGTTCAACGATGCGTACTCGTTACGACGAAAACATATATTATATATATTATATATATTATATATTATATATATATCTACTATTTATATATATATATAATATATATATAGTTATATATTTAATTTATATTTATATATATATTATATATGCAATACATCACTTATAGGTGATGAGAAAATCAAATTGTGCATTTAAAAAATAACACTTAGTATTTTTTATATATACTATTTCCAACCTATATTTAAATACTATTTCATTATATGAAATCTTTCTATTTTCGGGTAAGTTTCTATTTTTAGAAAGTTACTTATTTTTCAATATATTGTACCCTTTTTTAGTAATTCTCGACATGGTTTATATTTTATAAAATATTTATTCACACCTGTCAACCTTCGACGTCCTAAATTGTTATTGTTAACTTATAATAAACGATGTTACATTTCGGAATATTACGAAAAGTTTACTTATTTTATACTTTTCCATTTTTAGCGAATCGAAACCAAACGACCTAAAAAGTAATTACTTACGATAATATATTATTCAGATATTATTTTATAAATCAATTCACACCTTCATAGTTCGTTTAACGTTTACTAATGTCCTTGTTGACTTTTAACGTATGGACATTTTTTAATAAAAATACATTATTTTATATGTCTAACCGACCAAACGACCCACTAAATCAACTTTTTTCACGACTCGGGTTATTTTCTAAAGCAATTTTTGCGAAACGATTTTCCGGTGACAACTTTTTAGTTTTAGCCAAAAACTGTACATCAACAGAAAATGACCAAAATGCCCTTACGGGAATCTGCTGAAACTATTTTAATTTTTATTAAAATATACAGAAGTTTGATTTCGATTTTGACCCCCGTTATATCTACTTTTAACGACTTTGACCCTAAAATTGATTTTATTTGTGCAAAAAGTCATTGTGAAACAACTTTCTTGTTTCGCCGGGAATAGATTTTAGTATATATATAGAAATGGACTACAATAAGTCGCTCAAAACGTCCCAAATTTACGAAACCTGTAATATTTTATATATATACTAAAAAATGAACCCATTTTTCTACGATAGTGTTTATATTGATCTAGCGCCAGTTTCTTCGTTATTGGGACCATATCCCACCACCGTTAGAAGTCCCATTTATATCAAAACGTCCGTCTAGGGAAAGCTTTTATTATTTTTATTAAAAAAATACTCTAACTTTTAAAAATCTCGAACCCCCGTAATTAGGTATGTTTTCTGGTCAAAACGACCAGATCAAAATGCGTTTTTTTTTTTTGTTTTTTTTAATTTTTTTTTTTTTTTTTTTTTTTTATAATTTTTTTTTTTTTTTTTTATAAATAGTTTTCGACCAAAAAGACTCATCAAAAATGCAATTCTAAATATACCTTATTAAGTTCATTCTAATCCTACTTTAATATCAATATCACAATATACCTAATGCCGCATGTATCCATCGATTTCATCACATATATTAAAAAAATCAGAATCAATGAACGAAACAATCGAAATAAATTCATAAAAAGGAAGGCTCACAAAGATATAGGAGAGCAAAGTCAGAAATATTAAATATATGCACCCGTCTCGTCCCTTTTGTTCCTAGCCGCGACTCTCCACAACCTGAACCAAACTTCCAAACCTTCTTGCAAATCTTAAATATGTTCCCTAGGATTTCTTGATAGTGATGGATAAAATGAAAGTTTATGGTTTGTTATTGGATATTGTATGTATGTCGTGAGGTGTGGGAGAGATAAAAGAGATATTTAAGTTTTCAAGTGTAGAATGAAATGAAGATTAGAATGTATGTATAGGGCTAGTCTAAGTTATTATTAGAAGGTCAAAATAACTTGCAAGAGATGGAGAGGGGGGAAACGGATTCATAGGAGGAAAAGGGGAGCATGTTTTGTAAAATTTGTTATCAAGTAATAGGGCTAGTGTTCGTAATATAGAGTGTAATATATATATCTTATATTTAATATTTATATTTATATATACTATTATATATATATATATATATATATATATATATATATATATATATATATTGGTGGCTCTTTGGTCCTTGTTTTGCCGTGATTTAAGGGTGAGGAATGACCAAGACTTTAAGTCTTGATATCTTATGAAGATATCTAGTGATCTTTGCATATTTTGTCTAGTTTAAACCATGGTTGTGTATATGAGTTACTAGTGATAGACTTTGAATTCTACTCTTGCATTTCTTAAGTGTTTTCGGCAATTGAGTTAAATGAGTAAAGTTTTATAAAAACATTGGATATTGGGTATAACAATGGGTATTTGTTAAAACGTAGATGAGAATCGGTGTGGTTCGGGTATGCCCTAAATGTATTAAATTCGCGAAAGTAAATGCCTTAAACGTAATTTTATCGTGAAACGTAAACAATTTACGTAACCAATAAAAAAAAATATAAAAAGTTGATTATTACTTTCGTAAAAATAATATATTGCTCGCTTGACAAAAACTTTAATTCATCTGGTGTCCGTTTACGCTAATTGATAATTTATAGCTTACACGATTTAACTTAACTAATAAAATTAAAAGTAAACGCGTACGAGAAAAAAAATAATTAGTAAAATAGATGACGTCGTAAATGACCTGAAAATACATAATGTTACAGTCTCCTCCGGTTAGAAGAGCCTTGTCTTCAAGGCTCGGGTTGCAACACCTGAAGGAGGTACGGTTTCAGAGAAGAGATGCGGATATTTCTTCCAGAATTGGTCTTCATGTTCTCAGGTATACTCAGCTCCTTGCCGAGAGTTCCAACAAACTTTGACTAATGGGATTCTTCTTTGCTTTAGCTTTTTCACATCTCGTTCTACAATCTCAATAGGCTCTTCGACAAATAGCAGATTTTCATCAATCTCGGTCTCATCCAAAGGCACCTGAACATCTGGCTCAGCCAAGCATTTCTTGAGGTTAGACACATGAAATGTGTCGTGGACACAGCTTAACTCCTGGGGTAACTTTAGTCGATAAGCCACCGGTCCAACACACTCCACGATCTCGAACGGTCCGACATATCGTGGTGCCAGCTTTTCTTTCTTACCAAATCGTACCACTCCCTTCCATGAAGATACCTTTAGTAACACTCGATCTCCAACCTTGAATTCAAGTGGCTTACGTCTCTTATCAGCATAGCTTTTCTGGCGACTCCTTGCCATTTTTAACCTTTCCTTAATCTGAAAAATCTTTTCTGTCGTTTCTTGTACAAGTTCTGGTCCAATTAGCTGACTTTCTCCAACTTCAGTCCATATGACGGGGGATCTACATTTTCGCCCGTACAGAGCCTCGAATGGTGCGCATTTAACGCTCGTGTGGTAATTGTTATTATAAGAAAACTCAACCAATGGAAGATGATTATCCCAACTGCCACCAAAATCCATAACACAAGCTCGCAACATATCTTCTAGTGTCTGAATGGTACGCTCACTCTGACCATCGGTCTCAAGGTGG
>BQNB010040292.1:14537-47510 GCA_026074375.1 Tanacetum coccineum
TATGCAATAGAACAAGATTCTAGTGGAGGATATGTTTAAGACTTTACCGAAGTCACTAAGGTACCAATTATAGTCATGCCCATACATGTGAAAGCAAAAATAGGTTGTTCGCCTCCTACTAATCAATGATAAATATCTATATATATTATTTTATTATAATAATATTATTTAATAATATATAAACAAAATTAACGACGCGACCTATTATCGTTTTTTGCATGTCCTCGGAAATTTAAAGTAGGTGCGAATTCTCCCAATTTGTGTCCTACCATACGATCCGTTATATAAATAGGTAAATGTTCCTTTCCATTATGGATTGCAATAGTATGGCCAACCATTATGGGTATAATGGTAGATGCCCGGGACCAGGTTATTATTATTTCTTTTTCTTCTTTTGTGTTAAGCTTATTTATTTTTTTAATAATTTATTCGCTACAAAAGGATTTTTTAGTGAACGTGTCAGAAAGGCTTGCTAGAGAAAAAGCTCAACAAATAGAGGAAGCCAACATAGCTTGGGATGATGTTCAGGCTAAAATTGATGTTGATTATCAGTTGGCTCAAAGACTGCAAGCTCAAAAGCAAGATGAATTTACTGATGCTGAAAAGGCAAGATTGTTTGTACAATTCTTAGAACAAAGAAGAAAACATTTTGCAGCTAAGAGAGCATAAGAAAAGAAGAACAGACCACCAACAAGAGCTCAACAAAGGAGTATCATGCGTACTTATCTGAAAAAACATGGAAGGATGGAAGCCCAAAAGTTTAAAGAATAAGTCATTTGCCAATATTCAAGAATTATTTAACAAAGCAATGAAAAGGGTGAATACCTTTGTTGACTACAGAATTGAGTTGGTGGAAGAGAGTTCCAAGAAGGCAGAAGTAGAGATAACACATGAGAGTAGTTTAAAGAGAGCAGGAGAAGAGCTGGAACAAAAAAGCTCTAAAAAACAAAAGGTGGATGATGATAAAGAAACAACAGAGCTTAAAAGTCTAATGGAAGTCATTCCAGATGAAGAAGAGGTTGCACTTGATGCTATTCCTTTGGTTGTTAAGTATCCAAGCATTGTTGACTGGAAGATTCATAAAGAGGGAAAGAAAAGCTATTACCAGATAATCAGGGCTGATTGAAGTTTAAAGATGTACTTAGTGTTCAGTCATATGCTTAAAAGTTTTGACAGAGAAGACTTGAAAACTTTGTACAAGTTAGTAAAAGCTAAGTATGGATCAACAAGACCAGTGGAGGACTTGGATTTAGTTTTATATGGAGATTTGAAGACAATGTTTGAACCACATGTAGAGGATAATGTATGGAAAAATCAATCAGACTATAATGTATTAGATTAGAAGCTATATGATTCATGTAGAGTACATTCATTGAGGAAGTAAAATGTGCACATTTATATGTTGGTAGAAAAGAGATATCCTCTTACAGCACCTACAATTACTAATATGTTAAACAAGAAGCTTCAATGTGATCATTTAAGTGAAATGGCATATCAGCTTCTTAAACTTCTTACAAAATAGCTCAAGAATCAATGAAGTGTTTGGAAGCATCCTCCTGGTGATTATGAAGCTTTTAATGAAGAAACTTGATGATTTTGGAGATAAATATCAAGTTTAGGGAAGGATTGTTGGGATTAAAAGACTTATTGATGATCTTAGAGTTACTGCTGCTCAGGTTTGTGTTATTGCTACTAAGCTAAAGTTAGTGTTGTTCATTAACTTTAATGAAAAATATGCTAAGAAGTTAGTGCTGCTAGTATAAAATTAGTACTGCTAGTTCACAGTTACTACTGTTAGTATATATTAGTACTGCTAGTATAAAGTTAGTACTGCTAGTGTAAAGTTAGTACTGCTGGTGAAGATTGAAGAAAATATTCTAAGTAGTTACTACTGCTTGTACTCATTTAATGTTGCTGGTATATAAGTTACTACTGTTGGTGTTAAAAGTTAATGCTGCTAGTACAAAAGTTACAACTGCTCAAAGATTAAGACTGCTGAAAGAGTTTCTACTGTCAGAGAAATGATAAAGACAGAAGAAAGGATAAAGATTGTTTGGAATTCAAGATTACTTACGTGATAAGTATTTGATATTTATAGAATAGATCATAGAGAATATTTTAAGTTTTAGGAATATATTGTAAATCGACTAGGACTCCTTGGTGTATAAAAGGAGGTCCTAAGGCATAGAGTTTGCTATCTAAAATCTAGAAAAATATACAAAGTCATATAGTTCATAGCTTTAAGGTTTTGTAACCCTAATACTAGGAGAGTATTCGTATTATTTGTAATAATAATATTGAAGCTTTTATTGTTGAATTATATTGTCTTGTGTTACTGTTTCATTAAGAATTCTTCTAATATTAAAGATTAGATTCCACATAATCTTTAATACACTTAACAAAGTTTCTACTATAGTTGTGTTAGATTTATCTAATATAACCAAACCTTAAACAAGCTTAAGGAATTTGATCTATTGAAGTGGGATCCAACAAGAGGTATTCTTACTCCTGGGACAACAGATATCATAATATACTTTATAGCTAAAAATTAGATACATATACATATATTATATGCATTTAATCAAGTTAGGTGAATCCTATATATTTTTCACCTTTTGCGCATTAGATGTGTTGCTAGTACTACTTTGTATTATTTTCACTTCAAAATCACTTTTAAAACTAATTGGGATGCATCTTAATGAATAAAGATGCATGTAGTTTAAGTCGATAAATATTATTTTATCGGGGTAATCCCATTTACCAAAAAAGTTGATGAATATCAAATGTGTGATTATAGTTACTTTTCATTCTTCTCATTTTAAAATATCTTTTTTTTTGAGTTTGTGATAATCCACATTTTCAGGTCATTTTACGTCAATAAACTCAAGAACTATTTACTTTGAACCTTTACGTGTTTACTTTTAATTATGACTGTTAAGTTAAATCGCGTAAACTAAAAACAACATTAGACGTAAACCGGCATTAAACAAATATAAGTTTACGTCAAATTTGTGTTATATGACTATTACGAAGATAATTTATAAGTTTTCATATTTTATATTGCGAGTTTTACGTAAAACCCTTACGTTTTGTATTATGAACTTTCATGCATGCATGTAAACCATACCACTTTTCCATACTTAATCAAATACATACACTTATACCATTATTCAAAATTTAAACAGAAAAAAACCCCACGATTCTCTCCCAGTGATTTTTTTGGCGACTTAAAAAAAACCGTAACTTCTATTGAACTTAACCCTTCACAATCTAATTCAATTAATGATTCTATTACATCAGTGTGTTTGAATTGTTTGTAATTATTCTTAGGATTAATTACTTGCTTCCCAATCCAGTGTTGTTTTAGGATTTATAGTTTTAAGTGTATTGTTTGGGTTTTTGTTGCTGAATTGTCGCCTGATCTGTTTGTTTAATCCTTATAACGTATCTTAACTGGTTGCTTGATCTTGTTCGCGATTTTTGGCTATTCCTAACTGAAATCCCTAATCGATTTTTGATCCTAGGGTTTTATTTAATTCTAAATCACTATTTGGTTTTAGGTTTAGGTGTATGTTCTAGGTTGGTGATTTTTGGTTGTGCAATTACTTGTTGCTCGTAGACTAAGGTTTGGTTGTGGTGGTATGAAGCGTGGATTTCTAAGCCAAAAAGGTAGTGGGAGGGAGAGAGGCGTAAAGGAGAAGGATCTCAATGAGAATAAGAAAAATACTACTTCAGGTATTGGTTTGAGTACGGAATCAGATGATACTATGAATGAGGATACTCCGGTTGGTGTTGCCTCTGCTGTAAAGGAGGGGGTAACACAATCTGTGGTCGACAAGACGGCGGAGAAGGAAAAGTTAAGCTCTTTGGAAGATACTACTGTTCTGGGATCTTTTCCACCATTATCTACACCAGGTACTACTACGTCTGGTAATGCCCCTAGTAAGTCTTTGTATGCTAACGTTACGGGTAAACCAAGTGGGAAGAAACTAAATTTTCATACTTTTTTTACACCGGGGGTAATGGGATTGATGTGGTTGTCCCTGTGGAGTCTATTCGAGCTATAAATGAACGATTTACTAATACAACATATGGTTTTTTCTTGGGAAAGAAGGTGGCATACCTTGTTGTTGCTAACTATGTTAGGAACACTTGTGGTAAATATGGGCTTGTTCATTCTATGTTCAGCTCGTCTACTGCATTATTCTCTTTTCAATTTAGTTCCATGGACGGATTAGATGCTATGCTTGAGAATGGTTTATGGTTTATTCGAAATAACTCGCTTATCGTGAAGAAACGGCATCCGAATGAGAACCTAATGAAAGAAGATATTAGTACTGTCCCAATTTAGGTTAAACTTCATGATGTACTTATTATGGCCTTCAACGAGGATGGCTTGATTGCCATTGCTACTAAACTAGGTACTCTTCTAATGCTTGACTCTTATACATCTGATATGTGCATGCAATCTTAGGATAGGTCAAGCTATGCTAGAGCTATGATTGAGCTTCGAGCCGATGTGGAGTTGAAAGATAACATTATCGTGGCTATGCCTAAACTTACTAGGGAGGGCCATTACATATGTAATGTCCGTGTAGAGTATGAGTGGAAACCTCCTAGGTGTGCATCTTGTAAGGTTTTTGGACATATTCATGAGGAATGTCCAAAGAATACAGGTGTCGGTGAGAAGAAGACTCTGAAGAAGCCTAGTCAAACTTCTCGAGGTGTTCTGGTTGGTCCGAAAATAGGTCTTAAATCTCAGAAAGAATATAGACGTGTTCCCAAAAAGCCTACTGCTAGCTCTAGCGGTAATAAGAAGAAAGGTGTTGTACCTACTATTAAGGTTAGTAATTCTAATCTATTTGAAGTTCTTAATTTAATCGATAATGATGTGGAGGTAGGTACCAATAAGGGGGACTACAAATTTGGTAAATAATGATGCTACTTCAAGTGGATCCTCTTTTATGAATGTCGATAATAGTAGTACTAGGACTACTCCTATTATTGATAAAATCGGGAAGTTTAAGGAATCACTTACTAGTGGGAAAGCTACTCTTGTGTGTAACATCCGAGAATTTTCGAAATTTTGAATGACGATTTTACCCTTTGACTTTTAGGGTCTGACTTGACTTATAAGAACGACCATCTAAATCACGTTTTCACGACTCGGACTCTAAAGCAATTTGATGTGGAATGACATTCCTAACAACTTTTTAGTTTTGACCGAGACCCGAAAACAGTCAGAAGGTGACTGAAATGCCCTCGCAAGATTTTTGAAACACAAAAATAATTAAATTATATTTAATTAACACGTTTTATTAAATAAAAATATTTAATAAAATACTTAGCAATTTAATTAAAAAGTTTAGTTGAGAACGCGAATATTCGAGTTGAAATCTATTTTTTTTCTTTTCTATTTCAGACAAGGCGTAACCGGTTCACAAAGTAAATAACAAACGTTTTAAATATATTTTGTAAAACAATTGTGAAAACTAGTCGTGTAAATACTCATTTTTATTGGAAAAACAATTTGGAAAACAATGGCGAAAGTTTCGTGCGTTAAATCATCCGTTAAGTCGTCCAAACGAGTCCCGAACCGAAAGTTATCAAAACTTCATTTAATATTTACACAAGGACCCCTCAACTATTATTAACTTGCCACTTTTATTATAACTTTTTAATATATATATTAAGTTATAATATTTCTATTTCATTTCCATCTCTAACAATACACACACATCACTAGTCTCTCTCTCCCTCATGAATTCCGACAGCCACCAGCCGCCGCCGGCCACCATGTCGCCGCCGCCGAAAAAGTTTTCCGGCCAAATCTAAAAAGGTTCCTCCTTGCCCGATTTATCCGATCCCCATGCTCACGCTCCTCCACGCACCACCACCACCGCCACCCTCTCACTGCCATCATCATCATCTTCGCACCATCATCATCATCACCAACACCTCGTCACCACCATCCCACCACCCACGCCACCACTACAGCCACCATAAGGGTGCGTGTGGTTCTATCTAAAAACCAACAGGGGTGCGTTGGGTTGGCTGTTCCACAGCCAAGGGTGTGTTTGTTCATTGGTAAACACCACGTAGTGTGGTTTGGTTCGGGTTGGGTTTAGCAACATGGGGCGTTTGTTTTGCTGTTTATAACAGCTTAAGGGTGCATTTGGTTTACAACTGAGTATGGTGCGTTTGGCTTTGTAGAATTTAGGGTGCGTTTGGTTAGCAGAAACAGGTCTAGGGTGCGGTTGGTTTGTGGTAAAACAACCCCGAAAGGGTGCGTTGGGTGTTATGGCAGCAGGGGGGGATTACGTTTGGTTTGCGGTTTATCCCCACCAAGGGGTGCGTGGTTTAGCAGGTTCACAGGTAGGGATACGTTTGTTTTAAGGGACAGCAGCTAGGGGTGTTTGTTTTGGTCCGCTGGTCAGCCACACACAAGGGTGCGTGTGGCTGTCTCAGCCACGCACAAGGGTGCGTTCGGTTATGGTAGTAACACCATCAAGAGTGCGTTTGGTTAATTTGTTACTTTAGTTGAATACATCTTTGAATAGTTAAAACCATTAGAGTAGTACAATAGTAAAAAAGATAGTGGAAGAAAACTGCATATTAGGTTTCAGTGAAAGTACACCTAATATGATTAATGTAGTTGAACCATATGTCTATTGATACTGAAGCTCTACAAGTACCACTGGAATTATGAGCCAATTATAACAGATCATCATACTAAATGGTTTTTGCAGGTACCAAAAAGCAATTATTAATGCAGGTCAGCTAGAAAAGAGACAAGAACCGTGTCAAATATTACATTTGCTACCATTAGGGACTGTTGAAACCACCATATTTCCCAAAGTTCCAAAGAGTTCTCATGATGATGGATCCAAACCTTCAAGTGATGATGGAAAGAAGTTTGATGAAGATCCAAGAAAAAAGATAGTGCTGGAAAGTATTGATCAAGATAAGAAGAATAATGTTAAATATTACGTAAACAATGTTAAAACTGCTAGCACAAATGAAGTGTAATACTGTGATGGAAAAACAAGCATTGACTTCCAGATGATCCGAATATTCCAGCATTGGAAGATTAGTAGCAATATTTTACATCACAAGAAAAATGATGAAGAAGATGTTTAGTGGCTGACATGAACAAATTAGAATAGAACAAATCCAAAGTCATCCCAAATTTCACAACAACAAGAATTCATAAAGATCAACCTCTTAATCAATTGATTTGAAATTTTCAATCCAGCTACACAAACAAGAAATATGACAATGAAGTTTAAAGGAACATGGTTTGTATAGTACTATTCACAAGAACAAACCATAAAACTTCAAAATTGGCTTTTTCTTGCTTTTATATCACAAGAAGAACCCCAAAAGGTAATTCATGCATTAAAGGGATCCAAACTAGATAGCGTCTTTATTCATACAATAATCAAAACACAACAAAAAGCAAGACCCAAATAAGCGCCTAGATGAGCCAGCAAATAAGTAAAGAACAAGAAGAAAAAAAGATCGTTGGAATGTTAGATTAGAGAGGAAAGTGGTGAGTTTTTACAAAATGGAACAAATGCAACCATACCCTCTCCATAATGAGAGGTTTCTTTAGTAACCCCTATGCCAACATGTAGGCGTAATGGCTATTCTACTTGGGCCAGGCTGGCACAACTTTAGTCTTTGAGCCTGAACCGGACAATATTAGATTACAATCCAAGCCCCCGTTGAACCCGACTAGCCCTATTACTTTACAAGTCCCAATTTGACTTTATAAGGACTGGTAACATTCTTGTTTTGACCTTAATATAATTAAGGCTAACAATCTCCCCCAATGTTGAGTTCTCCTTTCTTAAACACCATTGTAATCATCGATAACATCTGTAGGAGTTTACTTACGTTTTTTTCATGTCATCCTTGACGTTGAATGTATTATTACTTTTGACTTTTATGCTTGCAATTGTTTTGGTGTCCTTTGTCTTTTTGTAATTGGCTTTGTTTCATTAATGCTTTGTGATCTTAGATCTTAAGCCCTTTATTCTTTTAACTTTGGTTCTTTAGAACTTAATCGTACATCATCTCCTTGAAACTTAAATCATCTTGGAATTTGACCTTCCTTGATCAATCTTATGCGTCTTGACCAACATGCACATACTTGTTACATTCTTGTTTGACATATATGTTCATAAGTCTAACAATCTTCCCCAAATTGACTATTCTTTATTTGACGTTGAGGCTCTTTATGCATGTTGTAGAAGTTTAGAATCGTAATGAACTTAAGATGCGACGATTGACTTTGAAAAGCTTGAGTATGATCATGTGGCTATATGAATCCGACTTTGCTTGAATGAGGCTAAACATCGTCACTACTCCTGAAATAAGCTAGTTTAGCAATAAAAGATGATAAGGCTTGTCATTCCTCTTTGAGTATTTGGTTGCATAACCTACTTGTTTCTCATTTTATTAGTATAAATACAAAACCTTGTGACAGGTAGAGTCAAAGAATCTCCTTGACATGGTTTCCAGCACAAAGCGTGGATCTTCAAACACATCGATGTATCAGAGTTCCACCATGCTGCTAGTTTCTCATTACCGGGAAATTCTTAAAAGCAGGACAACACGGTAAAAGTAATCCGATAGTTATATCTTTCTGATTTTAGTCGTCAATTCATTTACTGACCAAAATTGATATCCATTTAACGACAAGCTCGATTCAAATAGAATCTTGCAACCACCTACCAAGCTTGTTTTGATGTTAGGCGTCAAGCAGGATTTCCATCTTCACTGTGAATACTTAAGTATCACTGGATGTTCTGGCAAGATCTCAAGGATAATGCATAGGACTCTTTGTTACAACTTATGAACTTTATGGTGTTCAGCAAGAGTATTTTGACATTGTGTCCTAATGAGATTTATACTTTGATCTCTCCTGGCTCTTAGAACTCGAATTGGTGCCCCTTTTTGGTTTTAGTAATCGGCAAGTTTGAGCAAGACGCCACCTATTTCAATAATTAACAATCTTGGAGTGAATGTTAATAGAAAAACGTGTGTATCTCCGTGGACATAAGTGAAACAAGTTTCTTTGAGAGAAACTCGAATAGGCTGGGAAGGGTTGTGCATTCAGGCCACCTGGTAACATGACGACTTTACTTCATATATAAACAATCATCATTGTGATTTTGATAGATTATGTATTGACCCGGTTTTTGCCTAAGTTGTTTAGAATAACATTTGTTCTTTTCACCTCTTTAGTCCATCACATTTCTTTTTCATCTTCAAACCCCTTCAATTGCTTCCAAGACGTCAGTACTCACACATTTGTAGCTTTGTTCCAGTGTAGCTCAATCTTAGTCGGGCATTCTTCCTTATACACATCCATCTCCATCATACCTAAGGACTCTATTTTCTAACTATGGAATGTCCTGGTAGAACCACCCCTCCTGGTTCTGGTTGGATCGAAGACTTATTCCTAACCTAACCAAACCTTATGACTTCAGAAACATCTTGATATTAAATAGGATGTTGTGTAGAGTATCGACACCATAAAACCATTGTTCTTACATTGTTATTTACAAATACTCCCCCCTACGACATGTGCTTCCAGATTTTGAAATTGTTAGTCACATGTAAAAGAAAGAGTTTCACTTAGAGTTCTTAAAGATTCACATTCTTCTATATCATATTTTATAATCACATTTCCTCCCCATTTATAAATAATAGAAACACTTAGTATTTTGAAGATTGCCATTAATTAAAATTTGACATGAAAAAAAATCCAATGGAGAAAAATTAATACTACGAAATTTGCAGAATTCATTTCTCGGATAGCTCCCCTTCACGTTATAATGTGGGCTAAGCCAATATTTAATAAAACTGACATAGGAATGAAAAATTGATATGGACCACCACAAAATGTTGAAGACGGGGTGAGAATGCCTTAGTGAACATGTATACTTAAAAATAGTGACATATATGGTTTCCGTCCACATTTTATTTCAACAAAAATGTGTTTGGATACATAAAATTGACATTTATGAAGATGTATCCAACACATTACAGCTTATGTTTTTAAAAAGCACCCCCTCATAAATTGACTTTCACATAAAATTGACAATCAATGTACTACAATTCTTTAAAAAATCCATTCGAGAAGGTATTGTTGAAACACACAAATTTAACAATACCATTTTTATGGAAAAATACCACAAATTAGATTGTAGACAATTGTGACATGAAAGTTCTTTGTTGCAAAATTAAGTTCAACAATTTAAAAAAAACCACATATAGAAGACTTCTCTTACTATTTATTAAGTAAGCGCACTAACGTTCACTTCCCTATATACATTACGAGACCGAGTTATTCAGTGAAATGTACAAAAAAGTCATTAGAAAAATTTAGAAATGACATGTATATGAAAGCATTTGAAACTCTGCTTGAACTTCATTTACACCGCTGTCGTGGTTAATCAACCTTTCCTAGGTACGTAAATGGTTATTGATTCCAAGAACATGTCGAGAAGATTCATTTTGGTATTT
The DNA here is from genome assembly GCA_026074375.1 of Tanacetum coccineum. NCBI lineage: Eukaryota > Viridiplantae > Streptophyta > Magnoliopsida > Asterales > Asteraceae > Tanacetum > Tanacetum coccineum. Next base: position 25,074 of record BQNB010040292.1, read on the forward strand.
TTTTGAAATTTTCAAATTTTTGATCATTTGTTTTTTCTAGTATTTTTGTTTTTTAAATAAAAATTAATTTTTTCTATTTTCTTTTTTGTTAGTATTTATATTTTAGTATTTTTCTTTTTTTCAATTTTTTATAAATAAAAAATAAATCAGAGAAAAAAAAATATTACAAATCGAAGTTCCATTAGCAGTGACAGTTGTAGCTAGAGTTAAGTTGATAAGTTGAATCAGGTTGTTATTTACGTTTATTTGAATGCAATCATAAGTATGACGAGGCTTGAACCGTTTTGTTCAAACATCACTTGACATTGAGGTTCGAGGCTTGAACTGTTGTGTTCAACGTCGTTTGACATTGAGGTTCGAGGCTTGATCTGTTGTGATCAAATGTCATCTTTGACATTTAGGATCGAGGCTTGAACTGATGTGTTTAAACGTTATTCTTTGACATTTAGGATCGAGGCTTGAACTGATGTGTTTAAAAGTCATTCTTTGACATTTAGGATCGAGGCTTGAACTGATGTGTTCAAACGTCATTATTCTGTATCATCATTTGTGAATCCACTTTGACAATGGTTTCTGAGATATCAGCTTTTTCAGCAATCATACTCTGAGATTTTGCTTGTTGACATTACATAAGGTACCTGCACTTAAAGCAAGACTTTGTTCCTTCTGAACTTTGATTGATGTACCTACACTTAAGTCCAGAGTTTGTTTGCTTTCATGAATATTATGGATATCTACATTTGAACCATGTGTGGGTTCACTATCATCCTTGCTTGTACAAGAATCGAATAACTTTCTTGTAGGAATCCACCTAAGAACAACAGATTTGAAAATTCTACCCGTGGGTTTCCACCTAAGATCAGATCTAGGAGATCTTTTCTCATACACAGCGGAAGTCTTATTATGAGAAAATCTATGTTCTGTAAAGATCTGCCTACTAGGTTTCTGAGTATGACTCTTTTGATCTATGGGTTTGTTATGGTTTCTGGTCTTATGGGATTGAATCTTAACATGTGAATTCACTTCCTTCAGGAGTTTTGTTATACAAGCATCATGATTTGTATTAAAGACACACTTATGACATGTAGAACAAACAAATTGTTTAGAATCTGAGAAAGAACTAGAACTTTTAGAGTGATCTGCTTTGCGCACAGCCGTTATTGTTACACAACTACTCTTAGATACAGGCAAACTCCTAGGTGTTTGATTGTTGCTCCTAGGTTTTGGTTTGCTACCATCTGTAGTGCTTTAAAATATAGCAGAAGGCATCACACTAGTTTTTGAGTTCCTATCTCTTTTTTGTGTCTTTTTCCTAGCTTCATCTATATAATGATTATGAACCATGTCATTTGAACTAAATCTTGGCATGTTCTTAGAACTATTCCTAGATTCGCTTGATGCAATCATATGATCAGGTTTTGCAAAAGCGGATTCTCTTCTCTTAGGAAAATAGTGTTGAGTTACTGGTCTTGACAAATTGTTATCCACGTCAACTTGGGAGGCAAACCATAGTTTTGACATTTGAGGCCTTTCAGATTTAAACGCATTCGATTGTCTAATAACTGATTGGTGTCTTAGTGATTGTAAAATCGATTTCTCCAAGACTGATGTTTTAGAAAACTTAGTATCTACACTATTTTCTTTTAACTTCCTTAAGTCGTTTTTTAAAGCAGCAATTGCAAAAACCTTTTCCTGAATCTGAGCTTTTAAATCAGCATTATTAGCAAGCAAAGAAGTTGTCTGTTTTATAGTCTTAGATCTCGTAATTTTAATAGAATCATACAAATCTTTGTAATGCTTTTTCAAAGTCTCATTTTCCTTACGTAATTTAGCCACACTATGTTCTAATTCGATGTTCATTGTTTGAAGTACATCAATTTCCTTTTTAATCTTGGCTTTATTACTTGTTTCATTCAAAATTTGACCATGTTGCCCCGATTTTAAAGCTTAATTTTGATATGTGAGTTCAAGAGCAATACAATGTACTTCCATTCTTGAAAAATCTTTTTGAAATTAGGCAACGGTCTTTTTGAGTAAAATATTTTCAGACTCGAGAGATTGTTTTGAGTATTCAGTTGTCTAGTTGTCAGGTGATGAATCAAGCATAGGACTTTTAAATTTACATAGTTCAAGATACTGGTCAACCCTACCTTCATTAATGATTTCAAGTTGCTCAGTATGTTGTTGTCCTATGCTCAGTATGTTGTTGTCCTATAGCAAAGATATTACATTCAGCAGTTAATTATACCTCAGTCATTGGCTCTTCGTCATAAATAGGTTTGATATCTGCAACATCAGCATCTGTATCATTCCCTGACCTGCTGCTTTCATCTTGCAATGTTGAGTCTGTCCTAATGCTTTATGTGTCAACCAAATCAGCATCCAATGCTTTACCCGCATCAACCTTACTCTCTTGGGTCTGCATCTGTCTTTCATTCACCCTTCTATCATACTGTCTTTGATGACGTGTTCTTTCAGCAACAGACTTCTTGACATAACCCATGTGTTAGAGTAGTGTATCTCTGAAGTGTTTAACCTCGATTCTAGTGTATTTAACAAAGTACTTGTCTATTATTTGACTGTCATAATCCAAAGTAAACTATGAATCGATGAACTTCTGAAACTAGTTGTTTACCACCCAAAAGGCTGCCATGGATTTATCTTCTTGAAATTCATCTTTGTCAAGTTGCTTTTGTAGTTGATCTACATTTAGGAGCATTATACTTGTGAAAGTATCAGCATCTTGACCAAAGAGTGACATGAATGCCCGTTTGAATCCATGTTCGATGCGAGTTCCTTTTAAGTCTTCTATAAAAAGAACTTGAATGTGTGAATAAAGAGATCGAAAATATGCCAGGCATCTTTCTTTTTCTTTTGACATCTTGTGTTTGATTGCATGCACATCTTTTGTTGTAAAATCCAAGCTGCTTTCTTTTACTGATATGCTGGATGTAGTCTCTGAATTAGTGTCTTCTTTCTCAGAACAAGTGTTTTGTATGACAACTAAATCAACTTTCAATGAATCAACATTCAATGCTGGAATTGGATTTGAATGATTTTCTTGTGTTTGCATCGACTTCTTTTGTTTCAACAATTGTGGAGTTCGTTGGTGATGAAGAATTATCTCAAGCATGTATTTCCCAATGGAATCCATGTTACAGATCATTGTATCTTTGAAGGATTGAGCATCAAATCTGGTATATTTTTGCATACGCTCTTTAAATTCTGAATTGAAAGCATTTTCAAATGTTGTTCTGAGTTTTGTGAAAATAGTCTTGCAATCAGTCTGAGAAATTATTTCTTTGGTAAGATGTTGTTTTAGTAAATCCAAGTCTTGAGCGAATGTTCTTTTGAAAATAGGCATGGTACCAAAATCTTGTAAAGTATCTGTAAGAAACTTGAATTGTGACTGAATTGCTCTAAGACTTTTCATGCATCGTTCTTTTGAAAGTTGTGTCTTCTCTTGAACTTTAGAAGTTGAACACGAAGAAACTGTGTCATTCTGAAGAACACTTGATGTTTGAGTTGGAAAATTGGTATTGGTATTTGACATTTTGATTTGTTATGAATGGATATCGGATCTTAAGTAGGTAAAGTGATTGTTGTTGTGGATTGAAATCAATTACCGTTCACGGGATTTTACAAATCTTTGATTAAAATCGAGAAAAAAATCGTATCTTTCATGGGATTTTACAAAATCAAGAAGAAATCGTAAAACAATGATTAATTGTTGTTGTAATCGAAGAATTTGAGCTTTTGTTGACGTTTGATGAGCTTAAAGCAATGAACGGATACCACACTTTCAACTTAAAATTATTAACGGTCGATTAAAGCATAAACAAGGACTAACGATGTAATTAAAATCCAAGTCTAGTACTTAACGGTTGTTAGTTGAAGTTGCAGGGATTGAAAATGCAACAACGTTATAATTTGGAGGACTAACGGCTGATTGTTAACTATTAAGGACTAACGGTGTAAGACTATTTGAACAAAGAGAGTTAATAATTCAACAAAGTATGAATTGTGAATTGGTTTTAAAGTCCAGAGAGGTTGAATGTGTTAACTTTGAAATAAGTTTATAATTATAAACGTTTTCCCTCCTAAACCGTTTTCTTCTTAGATTCAAAATAGTTAATAAAGTCACGAATGAATTTTAGAGCTCGCGGGATTGTACGGTTTTCGTCGGTAACATATGAATATACCACGTTGATCGAAAAAGGATCACGATCACAATGGTATAGGTTATAAGTCCCGTAATGAAGCGACACTCGAAACAGAAAAACCCGAATTTAACTTAAACGTGAATATTGTGTTCTATGTAAGTTGCAAATTCGGTTTGACCTTGATGTTTTGAATTTGGTCATTAATGAGTTGCGAATTCGGTCACAAAGGAGGATTGCGAATTCGTTTGACACACAAAACTTGCTAATTCGTTTCCTTCACAAGATTGCTAATTCGGATGATGAAGAAAACTACGAATTCAGACGATGAAGTAGAGTTGCTAATTCGTGTGATGAAGGAGAGTTGCTATTTCGGGTGATGAAAGTAGAGTTGCTAATTCGTGGCCTTCTTTTTTGCGTATTCGGCGCCTTCAAAAAACCGCTAATTCGTGTGCTTCACAAAGTTGCTAATTCGTTGTACAATGTCCTTGTCTAAACTAACAAAAACCTTCTTGGACCACAACACAAACCAACAAAACATCCTTTTCATCTTTTCTTTTTGTTCAAATCGCTTACAAGATAAGCCAACCAAAAAAGCTTGTAAATAAGCTTTTTAATCACAAGAATAAGCTATGAAATAGGAGTAAAAAAATAAGCTTAAACCTAAAAGATAGCAAATAAGCTCACGTTTTAACGAACTAAAACAAGCTTGAAAATAAGCTAACGTGACTTTAAGCACTGAAACAAGCTATGAAATAAGCTTCAAAATAATCCAACGTTATCACAAAGAAACGAAGAAACAAAGAAACAAGGTTATGAAGAATATTTTGGCATGAGACTTTTAAATAGTTATCATAAAGAGACAAAGGAAAAAAAATATGAAGTATAGCCCAAAATGAAAACGTTGAACAGTAAGCCCAGATCGGATGCTAGAAAACGTTTTCCAAATTTTCTATGACATATTTTAACTCAATAAGTTTTTAATAAAGAAAAAAAACAAAAAAACAACAAAAAAACGTATGATTATGTAGCTTATTAATAAGCCGAACCAATAAGCTCACAATGATTGTTGGAATTTAACAATCAAGTTAACCAATTTAACTCTAACGAGTACGCAGCGGATAGATCGAGTCTAGTACAAATAATTAACATACAAAACACACAATAAGGAATATATAAATTAAATAAGAAACATACCCTCGTAGACTCCAGCAAATATATGAAACCAAGAATGAGAAACGAGTGACTAAATTGTCACCTCTATGAGTGCTCACACAAACACGTAAACAAGCACACCCGGATGCTAGTCCTAACCTCACGTACAACCCAATACAACCTTTGTATATAATCAACCCTGAATAAAGTACCAAATACCACTCTTGTACATGTAACCAAAATTCAGAAAATGAGTATAGGGTTTTAACCTAATTCGGTTGCAACCGAATTAAGTCAGAAAAACCGAATAAGCCCAATACTTAACCCTAGATCGAATCTATCAGTCCCCACGCCTTAGGAACAAGTAAACCAAGTGTGTAAACCTGCTTGAATAGCCTTGGATCAAAACTCAAATCAAAAGCCCTCAAAAGGGTTAACCGAATTAGGCAGAAACCTAATTTAAGAACCTTAGTTACGGTATTAAGGAATCGAAAATAAAATTTTAATAATAAGGAGCAAAAAGGAAAGATGCAGCTTTGTGAGTGTGTATTAAATCTATTCAGTGCTTAGATGAAGTGGGGAAGAGGGGTTTTATAACCCTTAAACCCTAAAGGTGATAAGAATGAACCTCTAGAGTTCAATCCTTATCATAAGACTTCCAAAGCTTATTACAAGCATCTATTCCCTTATCCCTTAGATACAATGAATATAGACATTCACCTAGATCCTTTTAAAGTGGCCGGCCACAATGGGAAACCACAAAAATCCTGTCCAAATGATTTTGGTCCAAACGGTTTACTTATAGAAAGCTATACGTGAAGTAAACAAACGCACTCTAAATGTTTTTCAGTGTGCCCCCAATTCAGCCACACACTTCTATTGTGATCGAGTTAATCCCAACTCACATAATCCACAGCTCCACTTGGGAGTTGGAGTAGCAGATAGCCCATACACTAACGACGGAAACGTCTAGCAACACTCACATTCGTTTTTAAAACTAGAAGTGTCTGAGATCAAGTTTTATAAACATTCTCAGTAGCATGGTTATTTTGTCTCTTGATATAATCATCCCTTTGTTCAAATACCGTTAAACCATGGATATGGATCCTAACTCATTCCATATAGTTTAACCATTAAATTCTCGTTATAGAAATTAATTCAGATATCCCAAATGGTTAATCAAGAATCCTCTTACATATCCTTTGGTTTCGGCCAAACAATTATCTGATTAATTCTAGAGAGGCGCCAAGGTATCATTCTGCACATATCAAGTGGAGGAACAAATTCTTTGTTGAATACAAGTGTTGTGAATGCTGCTTCACATCACTTCCAATAATAGTCTTTATAAAACAACATTTTCAGGACAACGTTTGAACATAGAATTACAAAAGTGAAATCAAACATACCAGAACTTTTTAGTAATCTCAAGTCTAAAGGATGACTTAACATAACCAAATTACCATTTTAACTTATGACAAACAACGATCCAGAACAGTAAACATTCAAGGTTGGGTGTCCACTACGCATCCCTTATGAGTAACATATGAGTTTGGCGGGAACCTTCCATATATTCAAAGAATATAACCAACACTCACATTTGTCTTATGTAACAATACTCCCATATTGTTAACCGACAATGGACATATTTAGAATGATAACTATGCAAATATATGAACAAACAATTGTTTTGGTTATATTATATAACAAATACCATCGTATCTTTAATTCATTCAAAAACTAAAATTGAGTTCACAAATCCTAATTATGATCCAAAAGACTAAACAAAAACACAAAGTCCATGAAACTACTAGCGGAAGCATTCAATATTCCATAGTTAAGTACGGATGCTTTGGAAAAGCCAACTCTTTTGTAATGGATCAGCTAAGTTGTCATCTGTGTGAACTTTTTCTACTTTAGTCACCAAATTTCAATAACTTCGCGGATGTAGTGAACTTGGCACGGAAAAAGTCTATCACTTATAGTGAATTCCAGACTCTAGCTATACGTTGCTCCATATTAACACAATACTAATAAAGGGTTTTTCAAAAATTGTGGTGAACCACACCAGACCCAAAATGAAATTCCCTAACCCCATATACGGCTTCCTTAGAAGCATCAAAGCAGCAATATACTCACTTCTGCAAAGAATACGAAAATGCTTTGCTTGGCAACTCTACCAGTCAACAGCAATCCTCCATTCACAAATGAAACAATATCCAGTCTGAGACTTGGAGTCATCAGCATCCGTCAATAACCAGCATCAGAGTAGCAAGAAAAACCCTGAGCTTCGTCGTTTTACGATCACCTCCGTAAACTAAACTTCCTTAGTATTCCATGCGAATACCTTCATACTGTTCTTAACAGTAGTCCAGTGAAGATCACCTGGATTCTGTTGAAATTGGCTTGTTATGTTCTGAGCGAATGCAACATCCGGGCGAGTACCATCCACACAAGCATACCAGAATAGAACCCACAAAAGCCTAGGCATATGGACAATTTGGCATGCCTCAAATCAGTAGTGTAAAGAGGCACCTTGTGATTTACTCAACAGCTATCTTGCATTGAGATACTTCCACGTTTAGAATTCTCCATGTGAAAACGCTTTAAGATTTTTTCGATATAAGCACTTTGACATAAGCCAATCAATCGTCATGATCTATCTCTGTAGATTTTGATTCCAAGAATATATGCAGCTTCACCTAAATCTTTCATAGCGAAACATCTTCTAAGGTAGGATTTTACATCTTGTAACATTGAAATACTGTTTCCCATGATTAATATGTCATCGACATACAAGATTAGGAAAGTGACATTACTCCCACTAGCTTTTAGATATACACATGGCTCATCCAAATTTCTTAATTTCATCATCAAAATGCTTATTCTATTGCCTTGATGCTTGCTTAAGCCCATAAATGGAATGTTTCAGCTTGCATACTTGGTTTGCTCAGTATGTTGTTGTCCTATAGCAAAGATATTACATTCAGCAGTTAATTGTACCTCAGCCATTGGCTCTTCGTCATAAATGGGTCTGATATCTGCATCATCAGCATCTGTATCATTCCCTGACTTGCTGCTTTCATCTTGCACTGTTGAGTCTGTCCTAATGCTTTATGTGTCAACCAAATCAGCATCCAATGCTTTACCCGCATCAACCTTACTCTCTTGGGTCTGCATCTGTCTTTTATTCACCCTTCTATCATACTATCTTTGATGACGTGTTCTTTCAGCAACAGACTTCTTGACATAACCCATGTGTTAGAGTAGTGTATCTCTGAAGTGTTTAGCCTCGATTCTAGTGTATTCAACAAAGTACTTGTCTATCATTTGACTGTCATAATCCAAAGTAAACTGTGAATCGATGAACTTCTGAAACTGGTTGTTTACCACCCAAAAGGCTGCCATGTATTTATCTTCTTGAAATTCATCTTTGTCAAGTTGCTTTTGTAGTTGATCTACATTGAGGAGCATTATACTTGTGAAAGTATCAGCATCTTGACCAAAGAGTGACATGAATGCCCGTTTGAATCCATGTTCGATGCGAGTTCCTTTTAAGTCTTCTATAGAAAGAACTTGAATGTGTGAATAAAGAGATCGAAAATATGCCAGGCTTCTTTCTTTTGCTTTTGACATCTTGTGTTTGATTGCATGCACATCTTTTGTTGTAAAATCCAAGCTGCTTTCTTTTACTGATATGCTGGATGTAGTCTCTGAATTAGTGTCTTCTTTCTCAGAACAAGTGTTTTGTATGACAACTAAATCAACTTTCAATGAATCAACATTCAATGCTGGAATTGGATTTGAATGATTTTCTTTTGTTTGCATCGACTTCTTTTGTTTCAACAATTGTGGAGTTCGTTAGTGATGAAGAATTATCTCAAGCATGTATTTCCCAATGGAATCCATGTTACAGATCATTGTATCTTTGAAGGATTGAGCATCAAATCTTGTATATTTTTGCATACGCTCTTTAAATTCTGAATTGAAAGCATTTTCAAACGTTGTTCTAAGTTTTGTCAAAATAGTCTTGCAATCAGTCTGAGAAATTATTTCTTTGGTAAGATGTTGTTCTAGTAAATCCAAGTCTTGAGCGAATGTTCTTTTGAAAATAGGCATGGTACCAAAATCTTGTAAAGTATCTGTAAGAAACTTGAATTGTGACTGAATTGCTCTAAGACTTTTCATGCATCGTTCTTTTGAAAGTTGTGTCTTCTCTTGAACTTTAGAAGTTGAACACGAAGAAACTGTGTCATTCTGAAGAACACTTGATGTTTGAGTTAGAAAATTAGTATTTGTATTTGACATTTTGATTTGTTATGAATGGAAATGGATATCGGATCTTAAGTAGGTAAAGTGATAGTTGTTGTGGATTGAAATCAATTACCGTTCACGGGATTTTACAAATCTTTGATTAAAATCGAGAAAAAAATCGTATCTTTCATGGGATTTTACAAAATCAAGAAGAAATCGTGAAACAATGATTAATTGTTGTTGTAATCAAAGAATTTGAGCTTTTGTTGACGTTTGATGAGCTTAAAGCAATGAACGAATACCACACTTTCAACTTAAAATTATTAACGGTCGATTAAAGCATAAACAAAGACTAACGATGTAATTAAAATCCAAGTCTAGTGCTTAACAGTTGTTAGTTGAAGTTGCAGGGATTGAAAATGCAACAACGTTATAATTTGGAGGACTAACGGCTGATTGTTAACTATTAAGGACTAACGGTGTAAGACTATTTGAACAAAGAGAGTTAATAATTCAACAAAGTATGAATTGTGAATTGGTTTTAAAGTCCAGGGGCTGAATGTGTTAACTTTGAAATAAGTTTATAATTATAAACGTTTTTCCTCCTAAACCGTTTTCTTCGATTCAAAATAGTTAATAAAGTCACGAATGAATTTTAGATCGCGGGATTGTACGGTTGTCTTCGGTAACATATGAATATACCACGTTGATCGAAAAAGGATCACGATCACAATGGTATAGGTTATAAGTCCCGTAATGAAGCGACACTCGAAACAGAAAAATGTCCTGACTCACCACACCATGACATATTGATTCTTATGCGGGATCTACCCTCTTGGGTGGAGGGGAATCTTGGGCTTGGTAGCAAAGCGTGCTTATGTTTTCCCATTCCCATGTATTTTGTCCCCCTGCCAGCCTTTGAGGGGTTGCGGTTGTAGTGCTTATTTACCTTTCTTGACTTTACCACTCGAATGAACGCAGTGATAGAGCAGAGCGTTGTTTTTGGGCATATTATAGAGTTTGCTCATGGACTTTAGCATAGAATTGCAACTCGTTAACAGTCTATCCACCCAGCTATTGCAGTTGTAATTCTGCACAAGACCCTCAAATACCTTGCGTAACCGATAAGAATCAGACTCACCAGCAAGGTCCACGTGTCACGGGGTGCCCAAACGCTCTAGATTGTCAATATAGCCCTTCTTTCTCAGAGACATACGAGCTTACCGACAGCCCTTCTTCTATATGTTTAACAGGCGTGAAAATCACGCGTAGTATCAGTAGAAGCACCTGCTCAGCTTTGCATGGCAAACAAGCTTTTAACTCCTTTAGCATGTCATTAGCATGGAGATTTTCTAGATTTTGTTGGATCTCTGGCTCCATGGTCATGAGCATTAGTCCAGCGAATCCTCTTTTGATCCTTTAACTCCAGCATAAGAGCTGCTAGGATTTCAGGAGCAACATTCTGACCCCAGGATCTACAGAGCAGAGGAAGTGGAGGTTAATGTCAACTTATCATCAATTGATAGTACAATCCTAAGTTGTCTATACCAATCAATAAAGTTGGGTCCAGTCAGTTTTTGCTTCTCGAAGAAGCCCCTGAAGACCGAATTGTTAGCTGACGAGGTTGTCATCTACAATTGAGAAAAAGTTCAAATATTAGTATTGTCGATAATTAAATTCTTAAAGGAATTAACTACCCAATTAATTACTAATAAGACTAAGATCTAACTTGACCACCCACTATACAGAAGGTCAGACCAACGTGATAAACAAGTAGGCAAGAGGTAAGCGACGAGCGTTAATTGCATAGAATGTAACTCTTAGATTTATGAGACTAAATGACATTAGTAACTCTTATAGTAATGTCAAAAGCATATTTGGTCTCATCTTATGCCTCGGTCCGAGTCCTGACCATGGAGAGGAAAAAAAAAAAGGGGGGGGAGGGGGGGGGGGGGGGGGAGGGGGGGGGAGTGGTGAAGGGGGGGGGGGGGGGGGGGGAAGGGACGAAAAGGAAACTCGATTTAAGTCCACCAAAACAGAACAATGCGATAATAATATATGGTACTGACCAATGAAAAAAAATTCGCCATGGGTTGTGGCAAGGCCCTTAGGTCTGACCAGAGAAGGCCCAACCAAAGGCACGTGATCTGGTTTGGCTGGCATAGACATAAAACTTAATATAAGGGTATACACAAAAATGTGACAAAGTTGTGAATAAGAAGCGATTCAAAACATCTTGTAAGCACAAAGTAAGAAAACATTATGTTAACCTTTTGATATAATGCAATCATTTAGTCAAATGATCACATAAGCTCACCATTAGGACTCCCAAAGAAGCGAAGAAACAGTCAGCGCGAAGCGTATTAAAGAAACCTGACATCATGTGGGAAACATACTTCAACCCGCCTTAAACATCTCTATTTAGTTGTCCAAAATTGGTGAGCCCATACTCCAATTAGGACAAATGAAGCTATATATATGTTAATAAAACCCCTTTTGTTAACATATTAGTTTTATGATGCCAAAAGGTGGGAATACAAATGATCAACCCTATATTGTACTCCAACTTAGTATCTAAGACAATTAAATCCAATAAATCCCACATATGCCGAAGCATGTAGTGGCGGAGAAAGATTAAAGATCAATTCAACCCCATATTGCGCATATAAAACTAAAGCTTCACAAGAAATCAAATTTCATAGTTTAATGTCCGTATTAATTTGTCCAAAAACCCCCGGTTTTCGCAAATAACACATAATTGGTCACAAGGAATAAAATTATGTGTGTAATATTAGACATGTTCAATCCAAATTACTTTATAAGTATTAGCCGGTTTTTAGAGTTTCATAAAATCTATGTTTTGCAAATATTGACTAGACACAAGGCATATCACATATAAGCAATTAAAACAGACTAATAATGGATTGAAAATTGAGGAACAACTCTTAAAATGAAAGCAGTAAATCACATAATGCCTCGAGTTCTCAAAAGAGTCTTCCCCAATTGGAGAACCATAAGACTCTCACTAGGTTTTCTGCTAAAGTGCCTAGATCGCCACATACATCATATAACATGATTGCGTGAGTCTTACAGCCGAGATAAAACAAGAATAGATTAACATAGCAACTTAATTAACAATTTAATTTTAAATCTATACTTCTTTTGATCATTTTATTTTGAGTCATCTAGGTTGGTTATTAAGTTATGGCAAGGATTGCATGTCCCGTTGCCAAATTATACAATAGAAACAATAAATGAACCAATTTCATGCAGCCCTAGCGTGTTAACATCGTATGTAATACATGTATACTAAACTAATTGGCTCGTGATGCCACTGTTGGAATTTAACAATCAAGTTAACCATTAACTCTTACGAGTACGCAGCGGATATGGATCTAGTATAGTACAAATAATTAACATACTGATAAAACACATTAAGGAACATGAAATATAAATAGAACACTAACCCTTGATGTCACCCGCAAGAATCACAAACCGAATGAACGAAACTAGTGACTAAGTGGTCACCTCTACGAGTGCTCACACAAACACGTAAACAAGCACGCCCGGATGCTAGTCCTAACCTCACGTACAACCCAATACAACCTTTGTATATAATCAACCCTGAATAAAGTACCAAATACCACTCTTGTACATGTAACCAAAATTCAGAAAATGAGTATAGGGTTTTAACCTAATTCGGTTGCAACCGAATTAGGTCAGAAGAATCGAATAAGCCCAATACTTAACCCTAGATCGAATCTATCAGTCCCCACGCCTTGGGAACAAGTAAACCAAGTGTATGAACCTGCTTGAACAGCCTGGGATCAAAACTCAAATCAAAAGCCCTCAAAAGGGTTAACCGAATTAGGCAGAAACCTAATTTAAGAACCCTAGTTACGGTATTTGAGGAATTATATTATAAGAAGAGCAAAAAGGAAAGATGCAGCTTTGTGAGTGTGTATTGAATCTGTTCAGTGCTTAGATGAAGTGGGGAAGAGGGGTTTTATAACCCTCAAACCCTAAAGGTGATAAGAATGAACATCTAGAGTTCAATCCTTATCATAAGACTTCCAAAGCTTATCACAAGCATCTATTCCATTATCCCTTAGATACAATGAATATAGACATTCACCTAGATCCTTCTAAAGTGGCCGGCCACAATGGGAAACCACAAAAATCCTGTCCAAATGATTTTGGTCCAAATGGTTTACTTATAGAAAGCTATACGTAAAGTAAACAAACGCACTCTAAATGTTTTTCGTGTGTGCCCCCAATAGGCTCACACACTTCTAATTGTGATCGAGCTAATCCAACTCACATAATCCAACAATGATCACAACGAAACCACTAAACCCACCCGAGGCGAGTGATACCAAATGTTATCCCAAAAGTTAACCCATTTCACAACAATAATCTCTACCAATAAGTAATAAGCTAGAAAAATAAAGAGAGAAACTAGAGAGAGAAACAAGAGAGAAAGATTAGATTAGAGAGAGAAGTAGAGGATTATAAATGAGAGCAAATGCAATCAACACCCTCTTCATGTGTGGAGAGGGTCCTATTTATACCCTAAGGCCACCATGGGCTCGTGGGCTTTCTATCTTGGGCCGGACTTGGCTTATCTTGGGCTTTGAGCTCGAAACATGGACAATATTAGATTACAATCTAAACCCTTTTAACCCGACTAACCTATTACTTAACAAGACTAATTGCGACTAATAAGACCGATAACATTCTTGTTCAACTTATATAAAATTAAGGCTAACAAAAAGTAACTAGACGAATACCCGTGCACGCACAGTAAATTTATAGCGGCCGATAATTAACGATATGCAATATTGTCACCTTCGGTTTGTACACGTCCACTTTAAAATCCGCAAGGATCACGTTCGGGCAAATGAGAGGGGTCAAAGACGTGTGCAAGTTGTGTCGTTACACAGGGCTTTCACTTAAGAGGAATCACATTTTTATTAAATTTGCATATAAATACGTATAATGCTAAACATATATGAGTCACATAATTGAATTTTATTTACAATTTCTTTTTAGTTTACAAATATAATAGAGTTTATTTGTTGTTATTACATAAAGCCACCAAAAACCACGAAATGACTGTAAGGCTAATATATTTGGAATTAAAAAATACACATTATAGTTTTGGTGTTATATGATTCACATGTAATTGACTATTCTGAATACAAGAACCTATTTTTTTAACTTGAAGACAAGAAACTATAGGTTCACTTTTGTTCAAATAAAAGTCTTCTATGGTTAGAACATGTGGTACGGTAATTTGAAGTTTTGAACCATAGTTTTGACACACAAAAATTAACTCTGAAATGGTATTGTTGTCAAGTTTTAATGGGTCTGTTCCAAATTAAAGAGCGTGTTCCAAACTATACACACAAAAACTGAAGCCCCTTAAAATTTTGGTCCCAGTTCCAAACTATACATACTTAATTAAAATATAGCCCATTACATTTAAATTTTCGTTTTATAATATAGGCGAGTACCCGCGTATAGCGGCGAAAAATCCCTAGCGGCCGATAATTAGCAATATGCAATATTGTTGTAAGTTTTTCGTGTAATGTTCGAAATAGAACGTGAAAAGATCAAAATGTAATTGCAAACGGTTGTCACATGCGATAATTCAACATTAGCAAAAATTGTTTAACATGTATCAAACAACATATCAAACACCATCGGGAATATCCACTATAACTATGTAGCCCTCAAGTACATCCGTTGATTTATGCATAAACATAAAGATTTGAAAAAAGTTCAAAGATGTATAATGTTATCGAGGTAGGAAAAGCAATTACCTCATCCTAACTGAAGACTTGTATGACTATTATGGTTTTAAATCACCAAACATACTCACACTCACAACTTCCATACAATTTCTACTTCGTAAAAGTAACCTTTCAAGAACATATAATATGATATCAAAAAACTAAAATATGAGAACAGATGCATAAATATAACAGCTCGATAGGAATACGGGTTAAACCTTATGTATCATTACATAATTAGTATTACTTAGAGTTAATTGCATTTTTGGTCCCTGTGGTATGGCCAAATTGCAGGTTGGGGACCCTAACTTTCGAAATTGTAGTGATGGTCCCTATTTTCAAGTTTTCGTTGCAAATTTGGTACCCGGGCCATGACCAAACCTGCAATTTGGCCAAACCACTGGGACCAAAAATGCAACCCAAAAGGACCAAACCTGCAACCCAAACTTGAAAATAGGGACCATCACTGCAATTTCGAAAGTTAGAGTCCCAAACCTGCAATTTGGCCATACCACAGGGACCAAAAATGCAATTTACTCTATTACTTATATTGAAGAAACATTACACATCATGTACAATAACTAATTATCATGTAAAATACTTCCACTATATGTTGTGCCCCACAATAATGGTGATATGTTGCACATTGGTTGGAATCATCATGCCGAAGATACTCGACAGGTCTGGATCTAACATTTGATAAGATATGAACCTAACGATAGTTTTTGTCAAGTGAAATTACATTTGCTCGTGCCTTCAAAACAGGCTATGCCAAATAAGAAGAGTTAATTTGACAAGATTCATTTTTTTAAAGGTAATTGACAAGATTCAATCATCTTCAACGTGTTATCATCGACGGTCAAAGTTAAGCACATAATCGAGACAAAAGACATAAAAATCACCAACAACCACCAACTACAAACGACACCCAGACCAACAACCAGTACAACGAATCAGTTTTTCATCATCTTTAATCAAATAAACTAAAAAAGGACCAGTTTTTCATTATTTTTTAATAAATTGAAAAAACCTACACATCAAATTATACATAAAATTAAGCAATGAGCCAGATGCGTCCATTTAACCACCCCTATTGGTTACTAACAATGCTCGAGGGTTATTTCAAGAATATGGACTCCATAGTTTTCACTAATCCTAAAGGTGTATAAAAAGTATCGGTTACCTTTTTTTTGAACGGCAAATTATATAAAAACTAGCAAGGAGCTAGGAAAAGATTATAAAATAATGAAACTAGGATTTTTCATCTAAGTATTCCAATCAAAATTTGAGCTACAACGACTAGAGCACCAATGAAAAGACAAGCGAACAATATCGTCAAAAAGGAGATCTAAACGAGGGAAGTTGATCCCAAATAAAACTCGATTGCGAAACTTCCAAATAACCCACCAAGAAATGTAACAAACGCCTTCAAACACATCCTTGAGCCACTTGAAAACTCTAAGATTTTTGAACCAAAGAAGCCAATCCTCATATGAGTGAAAGTCTTGATACTCTAATTCCCACCAATGAACAACCTTAATCATTAACTGACGAGCCAATTGGTAAGAGAAAGGGAAGTGCGAAGTTGATTCCACAGCAAGACTACAAAGAGGGCAAATAATATACGGGATGTCAAGGCCTCGAAGAGAAAGATTCAACCGAGTGGGCAGCTTATCCAAAGAAACTCTCCAAGCAAAAATATTAATCTTAATGGGAATAGATTTGACCCATCTTGTAGGAACATCCGTCTTCGGAAGCATGGAATCATCAATAAATTCACGTGTCGATTTTACCGAAAAGTCGTCCAAAGAATCTAACAGCCAAGACCATCTATCACTAATATTAGGAAGCATAACAGAAGAAGTATTAGAGATAAGGAGAAGAAGTTGCTCTTCTTCAATACCACTTCGAGGAGACCACCGAAAAGAACTAATAAGAGAATTAGCTCTCAACTTTGAAGCCACACTAACATGTTTGTCTAATTCTAGGAAATACAGCCTCGGATACGTTTGCTTTAGGGGAAAATCACCAAGCCACGCAACATTCCAAAAGGAAGTAGCCTCACCATTCCCAACTTTCTTTTTGACAAGCGAAAGAAGATCAATGCCCTTAGAGGCAAGTTTTCTGACTTCCTTAACAATGTCGAGCCAAGGAGATCTTCTTAAGTAGGAAGAATAGTTGTCAAGAGCTCCACGAATACCATATATAGCTGAAATAAATCGAGACCAAAGAGAAACACAATTAGCAAGAAACCGCCAAATCCATTTGAAAAGAAGGGCGCGATTATAAGCAAAAAAACTAGAAACACCAAGACCTCCGTTTTTCTTAGAAGCTAAAATTTTATTCCAGCCAATCAATGACATTTTCTCCACATTTTCCACGGCATTGAAAAAGTTCTTACGAATAGATTCCATTTTACTAAGAACGCCTTTAGGAACCTTAAAGGAGGACATGTAATATAATGGTAAAGAGCTCAAAACAGATTTGATAAGAGTAAGACGACCACCAATCGAGAGGGATTTGAGCTACCATTTAGAAAGTCTAGCGGATAATTTTGCAACGACGTCATCCCAAGAGCTAAGTCTCGACATAATACCACCTACCTTTACTCCAAGATAGTTAAAAGGAGTATGGAGAATTGAACAACCAATAGACTTAGCTGCTGAAGCCACCATATCATGAGAAATACCAATACCCATAAGCTTACTTTTATTAAGATTGATCTTGAGACCCGAAGCCAAATAAAACCACTTAAGAACGTTAACAATTGTTGATAAATTTAATGAATTCCATTTATCAACAAAAATAACATCATCAACATAAAACAAATGAGATAAGTTAAGAGATTCGTCAATTTGAATACAATTGTAAAGCCCAACATTCACCACGTTATTAAAGGATAGATGCAAGCTTTCCATGATCAGAATAAAAAGGAAAGGAGATAAAGGATCCCCCTGTTTCAATCCTTTAGAAAATTTGAACTCCAAGGTCGGACTACCATTGACAAGAATAGATTCCATGGCAGAGTTAAGACATCCTTGAATCCAACTACGCCATTTGAGGCCAAAACCAAAATTAGCTATAACCACATCTAAGTAATCCCATCTCATCGAATCGAAAGCTTTTTCAAAGTCTATCTTAAAGATCAAGGCTTTGGTATTCTTGTGCTTACACCAAGATAATAGCTCATTAAGGATAAATGGGCCGTCAAGAATATGTCAATTAGAAACAAAGGTCGATTGAACATCACTTACAAGCTCCGATATAACAAGGCTCAAACGATTAGCTAAAAGTTTAGTGATGATTTTATACATACTTTCGTCCTATAAGTTTGATGGGAAGTAACAACCTTTTAAATGCAGCTACGACATCATGGTCAATTAAACTCCAGTATTTACGATAGAATTCGAAAGTGAAACCATCAGGATATTTGCTTATTCCACAGTCCCAAACCGCTCTTTTTATCTCTTCATAAGAGACATTTCGTTCAAGATCCTCGTTTTGATCAGGGGATAACCGATTAGGAAATTGAGAGTCAAAAATGATACTACTTGAACTCGGGCAGCAAAGCGAGTAGCAAAGTGCTTGAGAAATTCATTTTTCACCAGAGAAGGTTCCACGATCCAATCACCATATACTAAAACTCTACGAATAGCCAACTGAGGACGTTTCTTATTAATAATTCCATGAAAAAACATGGAATTTTCATCCCCCTCTATAGCCTACCTAATTTTGGCCTTTTTGAGCCATATCTAGCGAAGAAGACTTGTTAAAATCTTACAACTCCTTCAACAAATTCAACCTTTCATGAATCAGATCATCATTACAGCTTCCTTGGTCGATAATCTTATCCAACATAATAAGATGATTCTCATTCAACTTTTGATTATCTTCAGTAAGCCAATGTTTAATCGAAGACTTAAGAGACTGATACTATTCGATTCCGTACAAACAAAATTCTTCCGCGAATCTTCAACCATCTTGTCAAACCTTTCATGGAAGACCAAGAATGGAAAAACCGAAACGGCGTAGGACCATAATCAACATTCAATTCACGAAGAAGGATAGGCCGGTGATCTGAAAGATGAAAGATGAAAGATGCTTATCGAGACATAAAGCTGAAAAAGTATTGGTACCTTGAGATTCAGCTCTTTCTCCACCTTCTCATATTCCAAGCAGCTGAAAGAAACAAAGATACTGTTAAGCAGCCGCATCATGGTATAACCAGAAAAACATATATATGATGATATTAAAAGTAATGTAAAAAGAATGCTAACTTGTCTGTAAGCTTCTTGTTTTCTTGCATCACGGCCACCATCTTCTTTCGACTGAGTTCACTATCAAGCTACAAGTAATAATTGGGTGTGAAGAAATAGCTCACCAGTACTCATATGTCATAACCCTTAATCGGGTTACAAGTTTTTGATAAACATTGGTGTTTTCAAAATCTTGTTTGTTGTGAGCGGGCTCGATATAATTTGCTTCAAAAACACCTACATGAATCCACAAAAAATGTTTAAGTAAAACTGTCAAGTGTGATATTTACATCTAGCAGGCCAAGTGGGTAGAAAGTCAGTGTCTCAAGGGAAAAAAGCCTATTTTGGCCTGTTACCCACCCACTAAACAACACCAAGCACTCCAAACTTACCAACAATGCCTCGTCCTTTTCCAAGACCAACAACGGACAAAAATGGCTGAAATGTCAACAATATGCAGAGTTAAAATATTTATGTGTTTAGTTTTATCAGAGAAAAAAATATATGAAATAGTGAGCAAAGATCACCAATATCGAACGACGTTTGTGGTAGATGCTAAGGCCATGTACCTTCACATTTGGGGCGTTCTTATCGAACCCTATTGTTACTACCAGTTCTCCCTGAAATTGATTAAATAAAAATACATGAGATCGCTTAGTTCCGAAGATTAATAACTTGACATTGCTAAAAAAATAAACACTTATGATAACCTCGACATATCTGTTATTATGAGATTTATACGAGATGAACTCATGGCACTTCAGATATGTTGCAATATTATGGTAGAGAACAAATTTTCCAGGAATCTTTACAATATGGATAAGTAAGCCTGTAACAGGGTGAGACGTGAAAATTTAAGAAAAAGCTTCATAAAAAATTCACAAGTGTATCATAGGAAAATTACAGATAGCAGATGGCAGTTTCAGCCCTTGTATAAGGATATAGACTAATTTAGGTTGAAGGTTATGGGTAACTGGTCAAATGGTAAAATGGGTCGTGTACAAAGATTAGCTAAAAGGTAAAGGGTCAAATGTATTGAGTGTGTTAAACGGGTCAAAAGTTGCCTAACGATTATCCACATGCTTACAACATCTTTATATATTTAACTTCAGAAAGATTATAACATTATTGTTTACTAATATAGATATTACAAATCACATTTAATACAAAAAGGTATCGGTGAATTAGCTTAAACCTAACCTGTCCTATTTTACCCGCATGTAAAAGTTTCCATTAATCAACCCATAACATGTGAATACATATAGAATTGTAATAGCTAAAAATTTACACGAAGAGAATGCCAAAAATGATTAGCTATGTGATTTTCGCTTACTGACTTCACAGATTTATCTTTCGTTTTACTTTCCCCATCTCGCATAATACGAATATCCTGCAGTAAACTGGGTTAACTCATGGGAAAGCTTGGTAGAATAACCAAACAAGGATAATTTAAACTCTATTCTAGGCCAGAAAAGAAACCAAGCTTCAAAAGATCAATATGACTTAATATGACCTAGTAACCGTTCCAAAATGATGACGTATCAGGTGAAATTTGCGACCTTTGACCATGTAGCCTTTTTTTTATGACGAAAACAAGACGCCTAATACTGGTTATTCGTGTAATTTACTTTATGTCAAATACAATAATTTATAACGTTTTACACCCTAGCCTATAATAATTTAATTACCCAATACAGATATCAGATTAAACTTGGTTACCCTGCCATGCAATTAGAGCAAAAATGTATTGCAGGAGAAACGTAAAAAGAAAGAAATAAAAACCTCAAGATCTGACTCAAAATCAAGCTCCATTTTCCCTTCAACATCAAGCCATAGATTGTAAATTATGATTTTCGTCCCACGATGACGAACAGATTCACACTGCAGAGATCATAAACGTTTGTTACATTCTATAAAGTAATAGCCAATAAAGCATGATGGACCATCTATACATACATTAATGAAAGAAATAATAATGAGAATACAGATGTGTAACAGAATATTTCTTTAACGAAAGCTGTCTTACATTGTCGTAAAACAAGTTGATATCGCTAAAGCTTTGCATTCTAATTAAACAATTCAGTTCGGTTTGGTAGACCAGATGACTAATGTAACACTGGACTCAGATTGCTTAAAAGTGGGTCGATTCAGGTAAGGGTTTTCAGATCAAGTCAAGCGAAGGAAATAATGAAACGGAGAGATAGGAAACAGGTCAAATGGGCTGAACAGGTTGATATCTACCAGTGAATTTCCATACATAGAACCTTTTGAGTCAGAATATTCAAAATATTAGACTATTATAATTGAAATGATATAGTTTTTGACCTATTGACCTCTTGGCCCAAACAGTTGGTATGCTTACTTGCTTTAGTAGCTCCTCCTCAGTTGAGAAAGGAGACCATTGCAGCAACACGGATAGGTTTGAATTAGCGTTTTCCTCACTTGTTGGTTGTAGTGACTCAAATATAAATGTCATTGGGTTGCACCTATAGTGCACCTGCAAATTACAAGGGTATCAAAGACCTCGTATTCTCTTAAAAAAAGAACCAATGTAATATTACTCTGATTAAGATATCAAGATAACGGTTTTTTCAGGATGTACAAACACCACCCAAAGACGCTCCTCTGGTTTTTTATCAAGAGTTTACATCACTATTTTAGGCAATGTTGAAAATTTTCAAAATTGTACAAACACCACCCAAAGACACTATCTCCTAAAATAGTGATGTAAAATAAGGTTTTTACGTTTTCGTCCGTTATTTTACTTTTTCGTCTGTTTTTTAAGGTTTTTGCCTGTTTTTACGTCTTCGCCCGTTTTTT
>BQNB010040293.1:12908-47510 GCA_026074375.1 Tanacetum coccineum
GTGTGTTAGGAATAAAGGATGGATGGTGAGAACCCATAAGGACCATCCATGAAACATAAATGGACTAACGGTGTAATAAACTTAACGGGTGTAGTAATAGGCCCGTTAAGTTTATTAACAGATTTGGGCTTGAGTTGGGCCTTAGGATTTGTTGGATTGGATCTGGTATTTGTTTAAGAAAGGGTATGGGCCTTTGGTGGGTTTAAGGGTTTAATAATAATAGTGGGCTGACACGGCCTACTAAAATGGGTACGGGTTGGCCCACTTTGACATTTTTAGGTTTTTGGGTTCGTTTTTCGATGATCTTTTTATTGCCGTGTCCCGGGGTTGACTTTCCATTCCGTGCTTGGTTTTGTCCGTTTTGGCTTGATTTTTGTCCTTTTTTGAATATCCGTTACTTGCACAACACAAATAGCAAAACACACATATATTTGACATTTTATGTTCGTTTTTAGTCATTTAGTCTCGTTTTTATAGGTAAAAGGTATGTGTAATTAAACACATACCAAAGACCAAAGTATAAGTAGATCGCAACCTCTTGAAAAAATCCCCATCTTCTATGAGACACATAACCAAAGTGATAGCAAATGTGAGCATTGAGCACCATAAGTTTGTAAATCACACACCTTTGCTAGATTTGTCAAGTCTTTGTCACATCGTTTCTAAGCACGAACAAGTTATATCTAAATGTTGTGAGCCGTTTAAGATATGATAAGAACACAAACCTGTGAAACTCCACTTCAACTTCGAATAAGTGATAAATAATCGTCTCCGTAATCATCTTCGTAACCAATTAATCCAATAAATACGAGCCTTTAAATCTGTTAAGATCAAATAAACCAAATCCAAAAACATTCTTCCTGTGTGTGTTGTCCGATATCTCCAAACCAACCGATAACTAAAACTCGTCTCTGTCTGATATTGGACATAACTGGCAGTAGTAACTGATTTCCAATAGTAGTACTAAAATGCAACGAGCAGTATAAACTTTTTAACATAAAACTGCTTTCTCACTTCCAATAGCAGTATTAACAACCTTGTGTCGTCATTGGCAGTACAAATCATCCCATGGCAGCACTAATAACACTTGGCATCACTTTAACAATAAATGAGCAGCATTAAGTTAACCATTCACCACCAACAACAGTCGAACTTTTACTACCAGTAATGACATTGTAGAGTTACTTTTAATCGTTCCAATGATCAACTCATCAGAACCTCTCCCTAACGATTAGAATTAGGGTTTTTATGCTGCATCTTCTTCAAACCATGACACAAAAACAACAACATCATTCACACCAGGATGATCTTGCATCTATACGCCTTGTGTCTTCATTGAATTAAGGTTTATGTCAAACCCTAATCGTCATCATTGCAGCTTCTTCTTTTTCGTGTCACCAAAAACTAAACATAGCAACCGATTTAGTATAAAACCTTAAATTAGGGTTTCGTTAAAACCTTGAAACCTTGTCACAAACTCCAATCTGTTTTGACACTTTCTTGTACACTTGCTGCCCTTGTCGAATCTGATCTTGAAACAAAAACAACCTAGGGTTTGCTAAAAAACCATAGTTTCACCAATTTTGACTATAACCAAAAGCAGAATTCCGACACACCTTTTCATCATGAACTCGACCATAATAACACCTTGTAGATCCTAGATCAAGAGCCACATGGCTCTGATACCAATTGTGAAACATCTTTGAAGCTCAGATTGTTTAGATCTTATATCTAGGATTAACAATAACATTGAACATAGAATATGTATAGCGGAATTAACATAAGAACAATGATATTCAACAAGGTGCTTCTTCATTAATAACCAAACGTTCCTAACAGCCCCAATTCTAGATGATCAATTCTAGAACGTGTTATCTAAACTATAACAAGAAATCAAAGATCCTTGAGACTAAAAAACACAAATTCTAAGCGTCCACTTAGAGAACTTGACGGCTAGACACACACACACTTTTCTGTGTTTTACATCTTGACACACAGAAAATAACACGACTTATATCTCTTTATATACTAGAGATATTAAGTTTACAAAGGATAAGTATTAGGAAACAACTAAATATTCCTAATTTTTACAATTATCTTCTAGGAAATCTTCTGTAATCTTTCATATTTTGAAGAATTACTCCTTTGTCTTTTAAGTCCTTCATCTTTCATATGTTTTGTCTTATCAACTCAAATATAATTCCCAACATGTTCTGTAATCAATTTTTAAAAATAATTTGTAACCATTATCTTTAAAAAAAACAATTTTCTAGGAAACTAAACCCAACCAAAACAAATTCTCCCTTGGATGCATATACGTGCTTCCAACTCTGAACTTGTTGAACCACTCCCAGAACCTGAACGAACCCTGAATCGAAGACTTCATCGACGAAACAGGAGAGTTCCATTCGAACAAAGAAACGAACCACCTGCACAACCAAAAGTTGTTTACGCTCCGATTCTTGACATCAACTATTTCCATCACTTTCTTGATATCCTTGAAAATTACAATCCATTGGATGATGAACCCACGTAGGCTGCCGACCGTGTTGTCGCTTCGACTCCTGGTTCTGCAATTACCATTCCTAAAACCGCAAACGAATTCACTATTAAAGGTAACCATTTGACTCTCATCAAAGGAAACCAATTTGATGGTAGAATTAAAACCGATCCGCACAAACACATTCACGAAGTCCTCGGAATATGTGACATGTTTAAATACAGAGACACCAAAAATGAAGTCGTCCGCCTGATGATGTTTCCCCTATCACTAACGGGTGAAGCAAAAACATGGCTGGATGAACTCAACGAAGGAACTATTGAAATGTGGGATGAACTTCGTATCGCTTTTATTACCGATTCTTCCCCTAGCTCTTTTCGATCGACTCCTCGGAGAAATCCCATCCTTTTCTCAATATGAAAATGAAGCCTTAACCGAAGCCTGGATCCATATGAAAGAAATGCTCAGAAATTGCCATGGTCACAACCTATCCAAAGGCAATATCATAAAAATCTTTTAACACGGTCTCAACAAAACAACTCAAGAAGTTCTAAATGCCGCAGTTGGTGGTATTTTCCTTTATAAAACACCAAACCAAGCTTATCAACTCCTCGAAGATAAAGTCTTACTCAAGCTTGATTGGGCTAAAAACCAAAAAGAAAAATCATCTCTAAAGAAAACTGTTGCTTTCGCCGATGAAGGTTGTCACACCCCGAGAATGGCGGAAACACGGGAATGCAACATAATGATCAATCATAACACAAGATACAATATAGAGAATACTACAATGCATAAATTTTAAGTGTTACGAATACCATCCACCTCGAACAACCTCGAGTGATGTCCCAAATCATAACCAATTCCAAAATCTCTTACATATTTCAAATGCCCACACAGGGGACTAAATCCGAACTTAAACCAAAATCTTCTAAATACTAAAACCAAATAAAATAAACAAGCAAGACTTCGCATGAAAAATCCACTCGGGATACTTCTATGTCTGCTATCATAAATCACCAAGTTATTCCTCTTTCACTTCACCTCAAAATGATACTCGAAAACGTCAACAATAATGTTGGTGAGCTCGTATGTTTGACCTTAAACCCAAAAGATGTGCCAATATTTCAAACAATGGACAATAGTGCTATATGACAGTGAATATATATGCAAACAACCCATAGCATCCCCGCTAATCAATCACCATATGTCACTTACACACCTAAAGGGCCTACCAGCCGGAGCACTAAATTAGGGCAGGACCTCACACAAACTAGAGTAGGCGTACCCATCCACTCCAATAACTACACAAATACTGGGTAGGCGTACCCATCCGATCTAAACAATCATACAAATACTGGGATAGGCGTACCCCTCCGATCCAAACAATCATGCAACACATAATATTCACATATCAGTCATAAGCACATAACTTGTCTCAAAAACAAAACCACATTTCGCACAGCTCACTTCAAAACATTTCAAAACACATTTGAGTATTATTTTCCCCCAACAGAAAAGATAGTAAAAATGGGGCTACGAGAACTCACCTTATGCAAGTCTTTAGCAATCAAATATCAATCGCACAAGCAAATGCAACAACGTCCGCACACGACCTAGTCCAGTTAATGTCCTATTTTAATCACTCATTTTCAAAACAGTCTTCACATTTGATGCATAGAGTCTAGACACATTGTATAATTACTCATAACAATTTAGTGGTATGATGGTTGATGTCACACCCCGCCAAGGCGGAAACACGAGGCGTAACATCATGGATATCAACACAACACAATGGTGTCAACAATAAAGAATCGCTACATGCATAACTAAATATAAAAGACACGATGTGTCATGACATACCGAAAACAAAAGAATGGCATTTGTATTAATGAAAAAGGGGTCTCATCAATACAAAGACAATGTATCACAACCCTATCAAACCTAATAACTTTCAAGAATTCATACAAACAATTATGAAATAAAATCAAATGAAAACTTCCAATGTCATCCTAACGGTCTCTCTAGCCACTTTTATTAACTTCAACACCATCATAACGCTCACCTGAAAATGATGCTTAAAACGTCAACACAATGGTTGGTGAGAGTCATAGGTTTTACGACACCAATACAAGATTTAAATCAATTACTGTGATTATAAAAAAAACACAAAACATGGCAGGACAATTAAGCTGACTATCATACATGCTAACATGCATTCCTCCCAAACAAGCAACTACAAATGGGACGGAACGTGTCCCCCGATCCATAACATGTAACATTTAGTCATGGGGAGGAATGCTATCCCAAAATCCCAGACTCTTGGTACCGTAGCACACACAGGTTCATACCCATACAACGTAGGCAAAACCTCTTGCCCACAAAGTAGGCGAAAACAATGCAACATCATACAACCTAAAGCATATAACATATAATAGCTACTTAAAAGTCCATGAGTAACTTGAACCACATAATCATAGCAATCAAAACATTTCAAAACATATTTTGCATCACTTCCATCCCAAGAAAACATAGTAAAATGGGACTATGAAACTCACCTGATGCTCAGCTTACTTGACAAGATCTTGCACGCAATCAAAACATACAAAAACATATGTTACACTCGGTTAGGCTAAATGCCCAAGCTAATTAAACAATCACATGATGGACTTCTAAACCTTACACTAAGTTTATACTCCTTTAAGTACATCTCCCAAATAATTTTCTTACCCTATATGACCTTATTCATTAACTTCCAATTTCTTAGTTTCGCAAAAATTTATAGTCAATTTATGACCACAAATAAAATACCAAAACACCTAATTGATGGTTCTACTTACATTTCCTAGCTCCCCAATGAGTTGTGAGCTATTGCGATTTTTTAGAAAAAATAATAGTAAGTGGAACTATTTTATAAAAATTCATCAGTACAAAGTGCTCAGATTCGGATCTGAACGCACACCAAAAAGTTTGACGTCCTTAAAAATATTTAGAAATTGTTTTTGCGTTAGCCCTTTGAACTAGAGTTAATAGACACCTAAAATATGACTCATGATTTTTGGCTAACCCAAATTTTCCTTTTAAGTAGGGGTTTTACTCCTCGAAATCAGACCCAAATCAGACCCGAATTTACTGTTTTAACAACTTTTCTAGCGAAAATTATTTGACTAACTTCCGTACCTCAAAACCTTTCGGGGCCGGACTTTTTGGAAACTAGACTCTCTGAATTTAATTTTAGGCTCAAGAAAATTGATGATTGCTATTTTTATAACCATGTTATAATTTGTCAAAGATGACCTTTCAAAACTGTCAGCTTTTAAATTCTGAATTTACAAACCCGAAAACCCTAATTACACATCCTTAACACTACTAATCATCCCAAAAACGATTTTTAAAGATCAAAACCCTAATTTTAGAGATCTTATATAAACTCTAATGATCCACCATAATAATTGTTACATGTTTTAAAGAAAACTAAACAACTAGGGTTTAAAAGCATACCTTAATTCTTGATTCTTGAAACCTTAAATCACCAAATTGATCTTGAATAAAAAAAATTTCTTTTGCTCTTGGGTTCGATCGGATATAAAAAAATATAGGGTTATGGGTTTGTATTTATAGTGCAAAGAAGGAAGTTTAGATAATTACCAAACTAGAATCCCACTTTTACTAAAATTAGTTTTTTTTTCTTAAACCGACTGAACAACACCTTTAAAATATATATATTTTTTATTTTTTTATAAATTTCGAAATTTATTCATATATATACTAAATATATAATATCATATAAATATTGTTATATTAGTTATTAATTAGCCACATTCATCCCGAAAATTTGACATTTTATAAAACCCATTTATTCTTCTTTAAAACCTTTTAATTAAAACTAATCTAAATACTTTAATAAATTTCATTTCGAAACATAATTTTATTTTCTAACTTATTACTACTAAAACTCATCTAACTAAATTTACTATTCTCACAAATTCCTATTATTTAAATACGTAAATACATAATACGTAACACCATATTACATACACACATAAAATTATACATCATTTTTTATTGGGCCACAAAGTGAACAAAATGAAAAATGCCCATAACAACCGTAACTTCAATCACAAAGAGACGATCACGCTCCATTGATTGGTAACCAAACTGTCATAGAATCACATAAACACATAATTATTAAATCACACAATGAAACTCAAGTCAATGTTAACGATTGACTAACCTACTCAAAGCACAGTTGTCACAATATCCCATCCTTAGGGAAATCTCGTCTCGAGATTTTACTAGTATGTTCAACATCATCATCGACAACAAAAAATCAAGAATACTTAGCTTTCATATGGTCTCTCAATTTCCCGGCCCCAGGCAGCCACGTTTGAACTTAAGGCCACGGCTTTGGAATCTTATCTAACTTGTCACATCGAGAAACCCTCTCGTACAACTCGCGTAGTCGCCACACTAATGATACAATTAGTAACATAAACAACTCACTATGCAAAATAACATCCAACTACATGAACATCGCCCGTCTTCAAGGAAACTCGTCAAAAACCTTAAGTTGTGTAACAACGTCATTCATAACCTAACTCCGCAACTCATCAAACAAGAACTGTTAATGTTACAAAGCTCAACGTTTTTTAAGAATCAGCTCGACTTCGATTGATTCAAAATATAACAATCAACAAAACACCGCTGAACATTTAAGGTGCCAAAAGATCTGCCAATGACCCTATGTGTCCGGACTTACTTAAGTACTTTCAACATAGCTTGCTTAACGAGCAAATGTGGATACTTATTATTTAGAAATCCTCATGAACCCTTCAATCTAAATAGACTTAAACGATCGGAATCCTACTACGCTTCAAACTTTTAAACCTGAAGACGATAATCCAACATGTTCTTCAGACCAAACGAAGAGTTTGTCTACCTTAATTTCTTCTACATTCACATGTATATTGCATTCGTCGCAATACTACTTTAGTAATTTGAAATACATCAAATATACTTACAAAATATATTAAGACATATCTTAGTCAAAAGGCCATAGACCGATCCTTTAAATGATCAAAAATGGACCCACAATATCTTGTTTGCTACAGGTCATCTTTCTAAAAATTGCATTACATCTTTCCAAGGCGAGTACTTCAACATCACTTTATCACCAAACTTCCATCTAAATGTTTACTCATATGTTCAACATAAGCTCTTTGGCAATCACTAGCCACATTAAATTTTCACCTTGTCATTATGTGTCTTGACCAACCTCTGACCAACCAAACTACTTTCTCCAATTTCAGCCTACAGAATGGGCGACCTACATTTCCTTCCAAACAGTGCTTCAAACAGAGCACATCGAATACTTCGTATGAAAAACTATTATTGATAGAAAACTCATTTAAGGGTAGAGAGTAACCTAATTGCCACTAAAAAAATCAATCATGCACGCTCTCAATCCATAGCCTTCAAAGTCCTGCACAGGTACGCTCACTTGTCCGTTTCCTGTTTGAGGATATAAGTCGTACGCCTGTTTAGCCATGTTTTTAATTCCTTCTGCAATGTCTAACCAAAGCCGCGAAGTTAAATCTCCACTACGACAGAGATGATCGAATACATGCACACCAAGCCTTGTTTACTTTCTCAGTTTAGTGTAAAGTCTCGCCAAATTCTCCATTTTAAAATCTTCACGTACTACCATGTAATGGGCATACCTTAGTTAGTCTATCGACTTATTACCCAATATACATATCCTACCCACTACTATTCTGGCAACCTGTATATAAAGTCCTTCTGTTTAGTTATAGTCCTACTTCCACTCGGGGTATCTCTAGTTGTTACAAGATAAACCCAAATACTATTGATGTTTCAGCATAGACCTTTAAACAATTATCCAAGACAATTGCTAACATCATGTAGCAAGTATCCTTACTCCAACATGCCACCATACATATCATCTAACATAGTACGTCTTAATCGACTCCTAAATTTACCAAGTACCTTGAATTGCAAGAGCATCGTGCCACATTAAGTCCTTACGTCACCTATTAAATGAAACCCATAATTTTAAATACATACCTCCACATTCCTTCTATCTAATAGTTTGGTCCAAGGCCACTCAGCATTCTGCGGTCGCTTCTCTACATGTCTCTGCATGAGTATCACAACCTAATCCTTGATTCGAACGCGTCGAAAACTAAACTACCAAAATCGTTTAGATCCATCAGGCAAGACAAAATTAGTTTTAAAAAACATTTCACCAAATTACCCTTGAACGTCTGAAAAGCTTCCTCTTGTTCCTTGGCCCACTCCTACTTCTGATTCTTCTGAGTCAGTGAAGTAAGGGGTTTAGCAATTCTAGAAAAATTTACGATGAAACGTCGATAGTAACCTGCCAATCCTAAGAATGATCATAACTCGGATGGCGTCTTAGGTACTTTTGTAATTCTTTATTGCTTCTATCTTACTAGAGTCCACGTGAATATCATTTCTGCTAATCACGTGTCTGAGAAAACGCACTTCTTGTAGCCAAAATTCATACTTGGAAAACTTGGCAAACAACTTCCCCTTCTTTAGCGGCTCCAACACCAATTTCAAATGTACCTCGTGATCCTCCTCAGACTTCGAGTAGGTCAAGATATCAATTATAAACACAATGACAACTTATCTAGATACGGCTCGCACACCCGGTTTTGTTAGTCCATGAAATGTCGAGCCGGTTGGTTAACCCATAAGGCATAACCCGAAATCTCAAAGTGTCCTTACCGCGTCTTAGATGTAGTCTTTGGAATATCAGCTTCATGCACTCTTAACTGATGAGTAAACTAAATCAAGATCTATCTATAGATAATAACACTAACCTTGTAGCCTGGTCAATTTACAAGTCATCCGATCCTGAGAATTTCTTGGTGGTCAACATAGTCCATCTCTCGAGAGTCCTAGCACATTTGAAATAATCCGACACTTTTTTTTCTTTTCAACATCAACAGGTGTCCACTCAGAAGAGTGAACTTGATTACGATATAAAACGTATATCAAACGCAATTCCTATGGTTGACGAAAACTAGCGTATAGGTAATATATAGTATCGAATCGCTTAAAGAAGGATAGAATATAATTGTACCATGATAGAAAACACAAACAAAAGAAGCAACAAGCTACCACTAAACAAAATAAACAGCATATACGAATAACAATTCATATCAAGATCGATAAATGAAAAGATAGAATGTGTATGAACCAATAACCAGACTTAATCACGTAAGTAAAAACTAAAATAAAATGTTTTTTATAAGAAAATCAAGTGTAGAAGAAAGATCGGGTTTAAAATAAAACAAATCATGGTTTTAGCATTAAAAAAAATTATCTTAAATATAATCTTTATAAAATTCATTTTAATCATGGTTGACATAAAATCCAGAGACAGTTATTTAACAGTGTATCGCATCTTACCCATATAAATTACTTTAAACATCCTTTTTTATAATTATAAAATTTATCAAAAACAAGCATAAAAAATATATTATCATATCTTATTCATAAATATTATCTTAAAAAAGAAAATAATTTTGTCCGTCAACCAATTATCATATTGTTTCAAAATTTATTATAAACATAGTTGCTTAAAAAAACAATAAAGAGACATTTCCACACAAGTGTTGTATTCATAAAATTATTTCAAAATAGTTTTCCCAACACCATCAAGATATACTTCAAAAGGTTTTCATAATTCGACATTAATATAAAATATGATACTCAAACAAGTACAGCGTAATACCAAAAGAGATTGTAAAATACCGTAAAGACTCTAACACCATTTTATCGTTTGAAAGCGAAGAAAGTACCATGAACCATATAGTCAGAATAACAGTGAAGCGAACATGCACAAGATAATTTCATACGAAGACACTACGAACCAAAAGAAGAACGTAAAGACTAATCCGTACTTACGATCAAGAGAAAAACCATAGAAAAGCATCGGTACTAACATGCCACAACATGTTACGAAAACCAAAGGATATAATAAGAACGGAGTCATGATCCGCACTAATATGTTAGGAACAATTAATGTTTAAAAGAAAATTTTGATACTCGTATGAGTAGTCAGTACCACGAAAGAACTAATGAAACATACCGATATCCAAAGAA
Organism: Tanacetum coccineum; assembly: GCA_026074375.1. Classification (NCBI taxonomy): domain Eukaryota; kingdom Viridiplantae; phylum Streptophyta; class Magnoliopsida; order Asterales; family Asteraceae; genus Tanacetum; species Tanacetum coccineum. The sequence continues at coordinate 23,560 of BQNB010040293.1, forward strand.
GCATATCCGAATAACCAATATTCATCAAGACGCCGAATAGAAAAGTTAGATCATCCATAACGTCATGGTACAAGCAAGGGATGCTAAAATGAGGGTTATATATATCCCAATGAATAATCAAGCACACGAACAAACTCCATAATCGTAATAATAGCATTAACAGGTATCCGGGGTATCCGTAAGCGATAGACAAAAGGAAAACTTACTAACTTCATAACTATTTATAATACAACCTCACATAATATAACATCTTACACTACCAACTAACATGCAAACACCGATCAATGTAGTCATGGTCACAAGTCTACGTATGTGATGCCTTTATAATTATGTTGGCCACCATAATTATAATTGCATCCTTTCATACGTATACTTACTTCCAAGACTACACCTCTCAATGATAACGCACATATAAGCACATATACCACATTGCACATCTTAAACCACTCCAATATAACACATAAAGGATGCTCCATCAAAGAAATACTTACTTAAATAAAAATAAAATTGAAATGACATAAAGGAACGAAAGTATCGCAGCGCCTCTAAAATAGAAAATATTCGAAAGACGGAATAAACTTATGCTGGGCCTCGCTTGGGTTTGAATTTTCCTTTGCAAGAGTCACCCGACTCCGCGGGTCCAGGCCTGCTACAAGCATCCGACAAGAGATTTGAGTCGGCCTCCTTCTCCGACTCTTCTAACTAACCTTCCTCATTCGGTTCCTCAAGAGGCTCCTCCTCAATTGGCTCCTCTTTTGAATCATAAGCTATCGAGCAGCACGTAGGTCGAAATAAAACTCAAAGAAAGCAAGAATACAAAAATGCCTAGATAGCTAAACACATAGATTCCATTACGATTAGAGAGAGACATGACTAAAATAATAAGGAATGGTATATACTTTTAGATTCCAATAAAAAATATATATATAGTAGTAGGCAAATTAAGAAAAATTAAAGCTTTCGAATAGCTAGAAAGTATAGTAGATACGTACATAAACACTTAAGACCTAAAATGCAACTATATGAAGGAATCCTAGGTTATAGTCTAGGTTCAACCACCTACTTCTCTATAACCAAAGGCTCTGATACCAATCTGTCACACCCCGCCAAGGCGGAAACACGAGGCGTAACATCATGGATATCATCACAACACAATGGTGTCAACAATAGAGAATCACTACATGCATAACTAGAAATAAAAGACACGATGTGTCATGACAATACCGAAAACAAAGGAACGACATCTTGTATTAATGAAAAAGGGGTCTCATCAATACAAGGGCAATGTATCACAAACCTATTTAAAAACATTCAAGAATTCATGCAAACAAAATACGAAACGAAATCAAATGAGAACTTCCAATGCCAGCCTAATGGTCTCTCTAGCCACTTTTATTAACTTCAACACCTTCCTAACGCTCACCTGAAAATGATGCTTAAAAACGTCAACACAACGGTTGGTGAGAGTCATAGGTTTTACGACACCAATACAAGATTTAAATCAATTACTGTGATTATATATAAAAAACAAAACATGACAGGACAATTAAGCTGACTATTATACATGCTAACATGCAATCGTCCCAAATAAGCAATCACAATTGGGACGAAACGTGTCTCTCGATCCATAACATGCAACATTTAGTCATGAGGAGGAATGCTATCCCCAAATCCTAGACTCTTGGTACCGTAGCACACACAGGTTCATACCCACACCACGTAGGTGAAACATCTTGCCCACAAAGTAAGCGAAGAACAATGCAACATCATACAACATGCAACACATAACATATAATAGCTACTTAAAAGTCCATGAGTAACTTAAACCACATTATCACATCAATCAAAACATTTCAAAACATATTTTGCATCACTTCCATCCCAAGAAAACATAGTAAAATGGGACTATGAAACTCACCTGATGCTCAGCTTACTTGACAAGATCTTGCACACAATCTAACACAACAAAACACAAGTTACACTAGGTTAGGCTAAATGCCCAAGCCAATGTAACAATCATATGATGGACTTCTAAACCTAACACTAAGTTTATGATCCTTTATATGCATCTTCCAAATCATTTTCATACTCTATATAGTCTCAACCATTAACTTCCAACTTTTCAGTTTTTGGCAGAAATTTATAGTTACTTTATGACCATAAATAAAATACTAAAACACCTAATTGATGGTTTTACTTGTATTACCTAGTTCCCCAATGAGTTGTGAGCTACTGTGATTTTTTAGAAAAAATAATATTAAGTGGAACTATTTTATAAAAATTCATCTTTGCAAAGTACTCAGATTCGGATCTGATCGAACCACTCAAAAGTTCGACTTGACCAGACCTATTTAGACACTTGGGAAAAATCTACAAAAATTCCAGAAATTCATATACATCATGAACTTACTACAGTAGGAGTTTCGTTTATTAAAACAAAGTTTTGATATGGTTTTTGACCTCATAAACATAACTCATAATCTGACCCGAATTTACTATTTCGACAACGAATCTTGTAAAATCAATTTGACTGACCTCCCGACCTCAAAACCTTTCGGGGCCGGATTTTTCGGAAACTAGATTCGCTGAACTTATCAATAGACTAAGATTCATCAAAAATCTCGTTACCAATCATGAGATAACATTCGAACAAGATGACTCAAAATTCTGCTCAACCCTAAATTCAATTTTATCGCGTTCTAACACTAACCGAATACATCAATATGATTCTAATAAAACCCTAAACACTTCTAATTAAGTTTAACATTAAAAATTTACAGGTTTTTATGAACCCTAATTTATCCATCACTTTATTGTTACATGAATTAAAAAGAAAGTTAAAACAATTAGAGTTTTTAAACATACCTTGATCCTTAATTCTTGAAACCTTAAATCACCAAATTGATCTTGAATAATAAAAATCTTTTTTTTTCTTCTGCTCGTGGGGTTCGACCGAATATAAAAAAATATGGGGATATGAGTTTGTATTTATAGTGCAAAGAAAGGGGTTTAGATAATTACCAAATTAGAATCCCACTTTTACTAAAATTGGTTTTCTCTTTTTTTTCTTCTTAAACCGGTCGAACAACACTTTTTTTATTACTATTTACACAAAAAACCCTTTAATTTTGTTATTTTTTATAAAAACCTTTATTTATTTAGACATCCTTCTAAATAAAACTAGTTTTAAATACCTAAAAAATTCATTTCATACTTTATTTCCTTAACTTAATAATACTAAAATCTACTAACTAAATTTCTAAACTTATTCTCGCGAATTTCTATTACCTAAATACGTATACATATACATATAAATACGTACACACATGGAATTATACCATCATTTTCAGTGTCACTAAAATGTGAACAAAATGAAACAACCATAACTTCAATCACAGGGAGACGATCACGCTCCATTGATTATTAACCAAACTCTCATAGAATCACATAAACACATAATTATCAGATCACACAATGAAACTCAAGTCAATGCTAACAGTTGACTAACCTGCTCAAAGCACAGTTGTCACAAAAACACCCGTTATTCTCTCAACCAATATGGTCTAATGATATTCTACCACCACTTACTCACGAGACATTTTGTGAGCATTGCCAACGAACCTAAGTCATCGTCAATGATTTGCGCGACGAAATGAGATTCATTCTCAATCATATCCTCGAACGCTTAACCACTCTTACCCACCAAAACTTTCCATATGACGTTTGGTGAAGATTATATGATTAATATTTTATTTTTAGTTTTTAGTTTAAAAGGACAAATCGTTGTTCTTATTTATATCTACTTTGTAAGTGACAAAAAGTCAATAAATTTGGATTATTAAATTTATTACAAGGATTCTCGTACATTACATGTCTTACTTGTCTTGTGCCTTTTCTTTATGCATCTTAATTTCTATTCTATCTTATTATCCCTTGAATTATATGTGTATTAACTTACCTCAACAAAAATGTCAAGTTTTGATTTTTTTTCATGAATAGGATGTCACACCACGTCATAGGCAGAAACACGGGAATGCAACGAAATGATCAATCACAACACAAGATACACAATAGAGAAATCTAAAATGCATAAATGAAAGTGTCATGATGACTATCAACCTAAATAACCTTGAGTGATGTCCCATCGAAGAACACAACAAATAGTCGCTTACAAATCCACTTGCCCAAGCAGGGGTCCTTACAAATCTCAAACATCAAATCTCAATAAAACAAATCCATAACATACTTCAAAAGCAATACTTCTCAATCATGATTCGTACATGATATACTTAAAGTCTGCTATCACACATCTCAACCTTAATGATCATTCTCTTCACCAGAAAATGATACTCGAAAACGTCAACAATAATGTTGGTGAGCTCGTAGGTTTGAAGGAAACCCATTCGCTGTGCCAATATCTCAAACAGTTAGACAATTGTGCTATATGACAGTGAATATATGCAAACAATCACAAACCCATGACTTAGCATCCCCGCTAATCATGTACCAACACCTAGCATCCCCGCTAGTCTTATCACCAACGTGTACCACCGCTCTTAGGGTCGCAACCCCGAATGTCATACCGCACCTAAAGCCTACCAGCTGGAGCTATATATAGGGCGAAGTTCCACACAGCATATTGTACCAACACATATCATTCACATAGCAGTCATAAGCATATAAATTGTCCCAAAAACAAAACCACGTTTCACACAGTTTAGAAAACAGTTCAAAACACATTTGAGTATCATTTTCCCCTAACAGAAAAGATTTAAAAAGTGGGCTACAAGAACTCACCTCAAGCAAAGGTCTCAACCATCCAACTCAAAATCACACAAGCAAATGCAACGACGTCCGGACATGACCTAGTCTAATTAATGTTCCACTTAGACACTCATTTCCAAAACAGTTTTCAGGTTTGATGCATAGAGGTCAGATGCGCGTTGTACGGTTATTCTTAACGTTTTCAGTGGTGTGATGGTTGGCAACTTAACTTTAAAAGTATCATACTTCCAACTCATACCTTAGTATAGTATATACTTATACTATTTAATATAATAGATAAGTAATAAATACTTATATATATCGATACTTCCATTCGTTACTCTTAGTTACCATTAATTCATCATTTAAGTTATAAGAAACGAAGCGTTTAATTATACTAAACGATTTAGAAAAGTTTCAAAAAATATATTTTTCGTCTTTTAGTCGACTTATTAAAATAATAATATTTTATTATTTTATTGAAAATCGCGTTTTGAGTAAAAATTCTAAGTATAGATTTTTTATGAAATTTCGACATGACCCGTACGTTTATACAACGTTTTTCAAGGTTTTAAACCTTAATTTCAAATAATTTTCCACAAATTCACCATTTTCCAACAAAATGCCAAAAATCTATATTTTGCAATGTTCACCAAAACGTATTTCCCAAACGACTTCCAATATCAATTCATAAGTATGTTTCGCTTTCTAAAAGTCAATCAAATATCTTAAAATGACTAGTTTACGCTTATTGGGCCTTATGGCCCAATAAGGATCCATTAAGATATTCATACGTATAATATATACTTTAGGCCCAATACCAAAGCTCATTAGTAAATATAACCCCAAAACAATAAGTAACAAAGTAACTTGGACCACAATAAGCACTCAATAAGCCACGACTTATTGAGGCTTATTGGGCCGTGAGCCCAATTGCTCCAAAACTAATTTATTAAGCTCTAAAAATAAGCTAATAAGCTACGTATCATATTTGGATATCACCATAAGCTATAAAAATAGTCCGCAAAAATATGACATCCTAGGGTAATAACTAAAAATACTTCTACTCACTACCTTGGGGTTTTCGAACCACCTTAAGCCCAAAATAAGCTAATTACAACAAATATTTTTCAACCATCACGACCACAATATTAAAACTAAGAAAATCCCTTTTTTCCTTTCTTCCATTTTTGAACCCAAACCGAGACCAAACAACCTTTATATTTCTCTGTTTTCGATTTTTACGACGATCAACTTGTACAACTAACATCTATGCATCATAAGGTATTCAAAGTACAATCTTATTTGAAATAAGATGACTTACAAAAATCGTCACTTTTAAACAAGATCGACACGAACCAAACAACCCAAACGTTGTTTAAATGTTAACCCGTGCACTAGAATCAACCTGGAAGTACCCAAACTCTCATGTTTTTGATCAAAGATTGAAAAATAAAGTGTGTGTCTGTGCTCTAGGTCGGACGAACAAGGGAGAGAAAGAAAGAAAGTGTGTGTTTTGATTTTATGAAAACAAGTGTGGAATGTGTGTTTAGGATGCATACAAAACACATATGTACCATGTGTAACACCTCCAAATCTGGGTGGCAGCGGAATATTGAATATCCGAGGGCGTTACTTCATAGATCAATAGCACAAGATATGAGAACGACCACTAAACGTGTCATTTTAAAAAGATACATTGGATTAACAAAATACTTGTTCATTACATAAGCTCATGGCTTCAAATTATTCGACAATATAAGTAAAGATTTTGGTTTATAACAAATGTTCCCAAAATGAAATACACCCCAAATCTTTAGTACTGACTCTCCAAAGAGTGACCCCCAATGTATCTTGGCACCTCGTGCCTTATTGACCTGAGAAAAACATGCTTAAAACGTCAACATAAAGTTGGTAAATTCATAGGTTTATGTAAATCGATTGAAGGACCACAAGATTTCCAAGTGTATGATTAAGCAACAGATGCAAACATCATAAAATGTAATTACATTTTCCTAAGCTCATGACACTGAAGCTCGACATGTATGAATGCAATAAATTGCCAATAATGCCCGTGAATGATGTTCTAACCCGCAACATCCCAAATCCGACATGGTATACGTTTGTTGTCCGGCAAACCGACACAGAGAGCGCTACTCACCCAAACGGGGATGTCAATCCCAAATAGATCTATTTATAACACTCGCGCTTACAATCTAGTAATTGACAGTTTATGATAATGGGCTCAGTGGGTTATCGCTACTTAGGCAAATACGTAATCATTGTATAAAATGTACACTTGCGTCCAATTTATAAAACAAAGCATGTTCTCACCCCAAAGATGTAAATCATTTAAATAATTATAAAGCATGGGGCTATGAACTCACCTATGTAGGTAGTCCTCTGTGAATGATAACTATATCCAAGTGTGGCAAATGAATCACACCGTCAAATACCTAAGTAAATACGGCCAGTCTTAGTCTACAAGTTTAGTCTAAGGATTTAATGCATAAACTACAATAAATTGCTAGTTTATATATACTGTTATCACTTGTGTGGTGGTGCACATGTTTATTGTATTTGTCCTGACTTGATGGCTCTTGGGAAGGTATACGATTTCACACGTTCAAGTATATGTATAAACGCTATTAATAAATATACACATTTATTAAGTCGTGTTTTAAATTCGTATAATATCCGATAAATATTATAACTTGTCTGACATGCTAAGTGGTTATTAAAATCATCTTTGTTCATGAAATACCCTTAGGTTTTCGATATTTACAAAAATAGTCCCTATGTTTATGAAAATATAATATTTACACTTTAAACCCCTAGGTTTCCATATTTGCACTTTTAGTCCTTTAACTTTGCATCAATTACCCTTTAGGTCCTTATGTTCTCAAAACAGCCCTTTAAGTTTTAGAATTGACAGAAACAGCCCTTGAACTTTATAAAACAGTTTTGGCAGTTTTAACCCACAAGTTTACAAATTTTTACTTTTAATCCCTTAACTTGTAAAAGTCATATTTTAAGCCCAATTAAGTTCTAACAAGTGGCAAGGGGTTTTATTATATTCCAATAAGCCATATAAGCTAGGTCAGCTTATAAATAAGCTCGGATGAGCTTCTTTTGGCTTATTGGGCTTATTGGACTCGTTAGGGTCCATTAAGCAAATAAATGGTCCAATTAAGATTTTAAATGTACATAAGCTCTCATTTGACTTATATAAGCTTATATGAAATTGTTTGGCTGAAAAATAAGCTCGGATGAGCTTATTTGAGCTTGTTGGGCTCGTTAGCCCAATAACTCTAGTCTTAATGTTTTAAAAAGTCCATTAGGGTTTCAATACATGATCCAACTTATTTTCTAGTTTCATTAGGCAGTCAAGATTATAATTAAGCTATTTTTATTATATGGCTTATTCATTAAGCTAATAAGCCTCATTAATGGGCTTTTGGGTCCATTAAGAGCTCGATAAGGGTTATACATATTCAAACTAGTTCGATTTAGGTCCATTAGTTTTGCTAGGTTTATAATAAGCTTAATAAACTGCATAAGCTCAGAAATAAGCTATCTATGCTTATTCGTGGCTTATGGACTCTCGTTTGGTTACGGTAATGGGCTGCCAAGCCCATTAAGGGTCCGTTTAGTTTATTAAGGATTTTATAAGGTTTCTTTAGGGTTCGATAAGCCCTTAAGCCCTTTTAAGCACCTTAATCCCGAGATATGCTAAACTATAAGCCATGTTATCCCTTTGGTGGGCTTTCGGCCTAACAGTGGACGTATACGTCCACTTTGAGTGTAATTGGTTCGTGTTTTGTGGTGATAATTCATAAGTCGAATACGTTGAGCTCATATGTTCTCCCTATGGTTTGTTTAACACATGCAAGCATTAACTAAGTTTGTATACATCTTCCCTAGCCACACCATTTCGTTCTTATGAAAAGTTTACGTACGGTTTTTGTGAAATTCATTTGTAAATGAAAACGTATAACCCTTAGTCATTGTTAAGCCTCGTTTTGTATATGTTACTCATTCTAGCACCACACAAGATTGAATATATGTATATATATATGTACGTGAACCATGCATGGGTTGAACCATGCGTGTTCATACTCACGTATATTGGTAAATTTCACTATACCGTTACCTATACGACTAGAAATCCAATAATATTTATAATACGAAAGTGTACAAGCTTGAACGCGACTTACAAGGGTCCTAGTGACTTAGTTGTGTGTGGGAACGAGTAGAATGACAATCCCAACGTGTCACACGATCGTATAACCCAATGTACGCCAACCCTAAGCTTTAAAGCTTATCAAATAACTCAACCTTGGCTCGTGTTCCTCCGTATGAACTTGTATGAATACCCTAGTATTGTTTGTGGGTTCAAATGAGATTTATAAAGGTGTTTGTTTGCGGCTTATGACCCGAGATAAGAGAGACAAGGATGGTTTGTTTGAGAGAGAGTGTTTAATGTGTTTATGAGTTTTCAAGAAGTGTTAAGTGTCAATGTGAGTGTGTGTATATATAGGCATGAGAACTAGTTAGCTTTCCTAGTCCCAAAGTCACACCAAACTATGCCTTATTGTGTGGTTTTGTGGTTTCTAGTTATCAAGACATGGTTTTGTTAATACTACCTAGTACATATCTTAATTACAAGATCAATGTACAAGGTTTACCTAAGATCATGAAATCTTATGGTTTATGTGTGTGGATGATTCTAGCCGTGGCATCGAGGAGGGAAAAAGAGGATCCAAAGTGGTTATTAACCTTTGTGTATTAAGATAACTAGGAGACATTAAGTACCTTCTTTAATTACCTAGGATTATACATGTAATTTGGAGGTTTTTAAGGATCTTTCTAGTTGGTTTTGTTCATGGGACGAGTAGCATCAAAGGAAAAAGGAAGTTTTTGAGATCTTGCTAGGATTATATAAGTACAAGGTTTAATTAAGAGCTAATTGTACAATGTAGTGCAAGTATCCTTGTATCATGATCTTTGTTTACCTATTCTCGGCCATAGTGGCTTAATAACACAAGAATTGATTAAATTTTGTGTTTAAGGTTTAAAAGTGGGTATTTGTTTGAGTCTAGGTAAGTCTAGGTATTTTCGGAGTGTGTCTAAATGTATTTTTATTATGAAACATAAGCCTTATACGTGACCAATAAAAAATAAAATACGCAAAGTCATTACTTATCTTCTTAATAATTATATAACACTTGATTGATGTAAACCTTACTTTATTTGGTGACCGTTTACATTGGATGATTATTTCTAATCTACACGATTTAGCTTAAAAGTTAAATTAAAAGTAAACGCATATCAGACCAAAATAAATAGTGACGAATCATAGGAGTCGTAAAATGACCTGAAATTGAGAAATGTTACAGTCTCCACGCGTTAAAAGAGCTTTGTACTCAAAGCTTAAGACCTTGTAGTGGATGACGAAGCTCGGTTTGCGAAAAGCTGTGGGTATTTCTGTTTGAACGAATCTTCACATTCCTAGGTGAACTCAGGACCTCTCCTAGAGTTCCAGCGAACCTTAACTAATGGTATCCGGCTTCGCTTTAATCGTTTGATCTCCCGTTCCATGATTTCAACGGGCTCTTCCACAAACTGGAGCTTATCGTCAACGTGAATTCCTTCCAACGGCATGACTAATGGTTCGTTAGCATAACATTTCTTCAGATTAGACACATGGAAAGTATGGTGAACCCTGCTCAACTCTTGAGGAAGTTCCAGCCTGTAGGAAACTTTCCCAACCTTGGCATGGGATTATGGGTTTATATTTATAGTGAATAGAAAAAGATTTAGATAATTACCAAATATGAATCATAGTTAGACTAAAATTTGTTTTTCTTTTTTTCCTTTTATCCGGCCGAACTTCATCCTTTTTATTTACTTATTTATTTATTATTTACGTAAAAACCCTTTAATTTTGTTATTTTTATAAAAACATTTATTTATTTAAACATCCTTTTAAATAAAACTAGTTTTAAATATCTAAAAAATAATTTCACTTCATACTTTATTACTTCAACTTAATAATACTAAAATTTTACTAACTAAATTTCTAAACTAAATTTTCTATTCTCGCGAATTTCTATTATCCAAATACGTATACATATAAATATAACTGCGTACACAATAAAATTTTACCATCATTTTCATTGTCACTAAAATGTGAACATAATGAAATATCCATAGCAACCATAACTTCAATCACCATGAGACGATCACGCTCAATGGATTTGTAACCAACTCACATAAGATCACATAAACACATAATTATCATAACACATAGTGAAACTCAAGTTAATACCAACGGTTTGACTAACCTGCTCAAAGCACAGTTGTCACATTCGTTTTGGCCGATGGTAATGGATTTGGTTGTTAGTTTGTTTTTCTTTATATCCTTGTCGGTTATATTTTTTAATTACGTTCTGGGTAATGTGCGTCACTTGGCCATTGGCTTTTGGACTCACCCGAAGCGTCTTGCGTTCCGGTTAATGTGCGTCACTTGGCCATTGGCTCTTGGACTCATCCGGAGCGTCTTGCATTTCGGGTAATGTGCGTCACTTGGCCATTGGCTCTTCGACTCATCCGGAACGTCTTGCGTTCCGGGTAATGTGCGTCACTTGGCCATTGGCTCTTGGACTCATCCGGAGTGTAGAAAACTTGCCGAGATAAAAATATCGTAGACATTGGTTACATGAGTCGGTTCGGGGTAGCTAATCCCTACCGGAACCACAAATTCGTTATATCTACTTTTTGCGTTTTTAGGAAAATTATTCTTCTCCCTAACTTGGGAGGGAATCTTCATTAAAAATAACAACCGTCATTACATTAATCATTCGTTGAGTCATCGGAATTCTAAACACAATAACTTCTATACGTAGCACTTCCTAAGGTTGATGACGTGCCAAGTCCGAGGCACTTCATTTCCTCTTAATTGTTTGCAACTTATAGGAGCCATTCTGGTATGCTTCCATTACCCTATTGGGTCCTTCCCACTTCGAACCCAGCTTGCCTTGGTCCTCCACCCTGCTGGCTTCATTCTTTCAGAACACATATTCGTCCGACTTGAATGACATCGGTCTCACCTTTTGATTATAATACTATTTCATTTTAGTCTTATACTTGGCTTCTCTTATTGTCGCTGCTTCTCTTCTTTCCTGAAGGAGATCCATGTTTAGACGCAACTCGTCCTCATTCTCGTCTTCCCTAATCATCATGGTTCGGTGAGTGGGCATTCCTATTTCCGTTGGTATCACAGCTTCACTTCTGTATGTGAGGCTAAAAGACGTTTCGCCGTTGCTTTGCTTTAGGAAAGTACGATGGGCCCAAAGTACATTAGGTAGCATGTCGGCCCATCCTGCCCTCTCTCTTCCTAACCTAGCCTTGATTCCTTCCATCAGACTCTTGTTAGCCCTATCTACCAGACCATTTGCTTGCGGGTGAGCCACCACCGTGTTATCTGCTTAATATTTAGGCTCTCGCACCATCCTTTGAATGGGTCATTGATAAACTGGGTTTCGTTATCCGTAACTATTATCCGAGGAAGCCCAAACCGGCACACAATGTTGTCCCACACAAACTTTTTTATGTCTTTCTCGGTAATCCTGGCCAACGGTTTTGCTTCGATCCATTTTGTGAAGTAATTGATGGCTACGATGGCGAACTTCAACTTTTCGGAGGCTTGGGGTAGGGGTCCGAGGATGTCCATTCCCTATTGGTAAAGTGGCCATAGAGCCATGATTGAAGTCATTAGCGTTTTGGGACGCCTCGGCACCGGAGCATGTACTTGACATGAGTCACACTTTTGCGTCATACTTCTAGCATCCATGTGCATAGTTGGCCAATAATATCCCTGTCTTATGGCTTTTGCCACCACAGACCTTGCTCCGATGTGCATTCCGCAAGATCCCATGTGGATCTCCCTGATGACGTAGTTGGCCTGTAAGGGGCCTACACATCTTAACATGGGCACCACGTACCCCTTTTTGAAGAGCACACCCTCTTTAAGGATGTACTGATTAATTTTCATCCTAAGTGCTCTTCTTTCGGCCAGACAACGTATGATAGGCGTCATCCAGTTATCTTCTTTTTTCTTTTACGATCGCCCCTACCTCCTTTCGGTCGGTTGATCGCTCCGCCAATACCTTTACCAAGACTTTCTTTGTGAGGTGGTCAAACGCGTAGGTAGCCAGCTTGCTCAAAATGTCAGCCTTTTGGTTTAAGTTCCTAGGTATGTTTTGGACGACGAAAGTTTTGAAATAGGCTATGCATTCTTTTGTTGTGGCAAGATATTTGATCATGCTAGTGCTGCTTGCCACGTAGCTTCCGTTGATCTGACTCGCCACCAGCTTCGAGTCCACCTTTACGTCTATGTTTTGAACCTTCATCTTTCTTGCATGCGAAGCCCTGCGAGAAAGGCCTCGTATTCTTCCTCGTTATTCGTGCTGGCGAAGTTCAACCAGAGAGCGTACGTGAATTCTACACCGCTAGCACTGATAAGGACTAAACCAGCTCCGGACCCTTTACTGTTCGACGCCCCGTCGGTAAAGAGGGTCCATCTCTCCACGTCATCTTTGTTTGGCAACTTGGCCGGTAATCAAAAGAATTCCTCGGTAGAGGTTCCTACCGGTGCCTCTGTCAAGAAGTCCGCTAAAACCTGTCATTTCATGGCGTTTCTTGGCTCGTAAACAATGTTATATGCTCCCAACTCCACTGAGTATTTAGCAAGCTTCCCTGACGCTTGAGCTTTGTTTAATATCTGTTTGAGTGGCTGATCCGTTATGACTTTGATGGGATGAGCCTCAAAATACCTTTGTAGCCTCCTAGACATGTGCAACAATGACAGGGCCAATTTTTCCAGCGGGGCATAGCTCCTGTCGGCTTCGTTCAGCGTCCTACTTACGTAGTGTATCGGACATTGTTTACCCTTTCTTTCGGCTAGCAATACGGCACTTACGGCCTCCGTTTCCGCCACTACGTATACGTATAGCGTTTCCTCCTTTAATCATCACCGTCCTAAACAAACCTTCGTCATCAAAGACCACTTCCATCTCGATTTTCCCCAATGGTTTTACCACGCCTCCTGCGAAACCCACCAAATCTATCTAGGTGTCCTTTAAACACAACCTTATAGCGGGACTCAAGTTCTCGAAGCAATGTTCGAACATCACTTCCACCGATGCTCCCTGATCCACGTATACCCTGCGAACCAAGTATCCTTCCATGACCACTTCTATGATGAGTGGTTCGTTTGAGGCGTCTTTCATTGACAAAGGAGGAAACACGATTGGTGCTTTCATCCAACTCTTGTCCCTTTTGACTGACTTTCTCTTCCTATCGTTCGGCCATGACCTTATCATATTTATGACTTTGTCCTTTCCTGCGTCCCTTCCTTTTGTATTTCCTCGGCCTCTTTGTCTAACATCCTTGATTAAGTGGTTGAGTTTTCCTGACTCTAAAGTCATTTTTAGCTCTTCTCAGCTGAAAGAAGTCGTTGGTGTAGTGTCTTTTTTCTCCATGATAGTCACAATATTTGTCTTGATTTTCCTTTTTGGGTGGGAGCTGCATCGGCCTTGGCGGCTGCAGGTTCAGTTGTGGTTCCAAGGCCAATATTTCCTTTGGTAATTTGGTGGGTGAGTGAGCTGAGGTTGAACCGGGGATGATGGAATTCTTGGTCCCTATGTGCCTGATATAGGGATTGAGTACGACACGATACCAACCCGTCTCTATGTGAGTGAGCTTAGGTTGAACCGGGGATGATGGAATTCTTGGTCCTATTGTGCTGATTATGGGATTGTGTCACGACACTCGATTATCCAACCGTCCCTTTTGGAAAACGTGTTTCTGCCTTCATTTCTCGGCCTATCGTTTGATAGCCGCCTCCCCTGTTGAACCGATCTTTCCCTTCTGTTGACCGGTCTGCCGATTTCTGGATGCCTCTGACGCTTCCCCTTTGGGCAGTTCCGTACTAGCGAAGGCTTCTTCCGACTTTACAAAGTCGTCCAGTCTTGTCATCATCTCGTCCACCGTCTTTGGCACTATGTCGGAGTACCGTTTAGCCAGTTCTGGGCATTGGTTAGCGTCCATGAACGATGATATCTTCATGACCTCCGGGACACCAGTGATGAAGCTTGTTTCTATGATCCATCTTTCCTTGAAAGCCACGAGGGTTTTGTTGGCCTTCCTCACAATCTTGGTTATTTCCTTTGGATCTTTGAAGCATGCTCTTTTCGTTGAAAATCTGGTTGTGAACTGCTGCCTGAGTTCCACCCATCCGCGATGCTTCTTTGCGAGAGGTTCTCGAACCATTCCCTCGCGCTCCCATCCAGGGTTTGTTGGAACATACGACACCACACCAGCATGGGCCATTCCCCTGAGTTTGCTACGGATGAGAACCGACTGAGATAGTCCTCCGAATCGGTGGTCCCATCATACAATTTGATATTTGCCGACATTTTGAATTCTGGGCCGGAAAACTCTATTATCCTTCGCGTTAAGGGGGTCTTTAATGCCTCCTTGAAAGGCCTCTTAAGATCAGCGTCCCCTATTTCTTTTCTCGTTACCACCGTCCGCACCCTTGTCCGGTCCTCCACATCGTCGAAGCTTAGGCGTATCGGAGATACATTTCCCATTCAATTATGTTCTTTCAATAGTGACATGAGGGCCGAGAGGTTCCCTTTAATCTGTTCTCTAGCAGACGGAGTGGTCTCCGTAAAAGAGGTTTCGACATTAACTTCGGAGCGTTCCCCCGAAGTTGGACCGACGACACCGGCAGGTGTTGGCCAGTGTTGTCTCCCGGGGTTCCTCTGAGCAGACCACCTTTCATTCTAATGCTCCGGTAGATTGACTAAGTGTCCCACAGATGGCGCCAATTTGTTGAGGTAAATCTTCACACCTCAAAGAGTACTCCAGTTCCGATAGAGCTAGAGCCCTTCTGGTTCCTGAAGAACTTTATTAAGACATACGCTGGGTGTAGCCTTGTCCTTGGGGTTGGGTTGTTTCATAAGAACTAAGCTCGACGTAGATATGAGAAACGGGATATTCCGATAGTCAAGTGTAAGTAAAATGTAGTGGAGAGGGAGATTAATTGATTTTAAGTGTGTAAATGAAAGGTATTTATACACGTTCGAGGAACAGTGTCGGAACACTATTCTCGCACTGTGCTCGTACCACAGAGCATGGAGTTCTGAGCTATTCCTAGCACTTTTGTCTGGTGTCAGACGAGATCCTAGGGACACAATCTTGTGAATTAAGGAGAACGAGTAGCCTGCGTGTTGTTCCGGCGACTCTTCCGGAAGATTCGCCGGACAACCTCTCGGGAAAGTCCCCCGATAATCCTTATGGGTACCTCCGTCGTCATCGATTAAGGTGCGTTTGGCATAAATCATTTAGGAGATTTAACAACGGTGAGCAGTGAGTGTTAAGTGTTGTGATTTTTAATGTTCGTTTGAAAAGCAGCAAGTAGTTTTATCTATTTTTTTAGAATGTTCATTTTTCAAAGCTCAATAAAAGTAGCATTAATGTTATTTGAGCATTTTGAGACTGTTTTACACAATATGATTACATTTACAACTACGTTATCAAATGTTTTTATAAAAATAAAAAATGTTACTGCTCACAACTATTACTTACTACTATTGTTTACTACTGTTACTGTTGTTTTTGCTAAACACACTCTAATACTTTTTTTCACAAATTGGGTTAGGAGTTCCTAATCATTTATGAAATTTTAAACTTTCAAAGACTTTTCAACTTATTATAAAAGACTAGGTGTAACAATGACTAAACTCATCACCGTTCCTTAAATGTCACATCAGCTTTACACGGTCACCAAACCCACCATCACATGCAAAGTTCTTCACCAAATGACCAAACCATTCACGTGGTAAAGTTCTTCACCAAATTAGTGCACAAAACTACCCATCACGCGTGATGGTGATGGTGATGTTTTAAGTGACGGTGCGTCGTCTTTGTGCTTTACGCATCAATATAACATAGAGACTATCACGATTGATCTAATTGTAGTTAAAAGTAAGACTGTATGTTTATTGACTTAACTCAACTATTTAAACATGAGTTACATCTGAACAAATTTTTTTACTCTTAATGAACCAAAATCAACACATCAATTAAAACTTAATAATATCTTTACTATATATAATAGAAAAAGGTTCAATTTTTGAAAGTTAAATGTTGAAACTATTTTTAGAAGTTAAAACTAATTTTGAAAGTTGAAACTATTCTTAAAAGTGAAATATGATTCAACACACATGTAGGAAGTCACGACTGCAAAACACTGGGTCTCTAATCGACCCGGTCGAGTCATCGGGTTACCGGTTCGACCATCGAGTCAACTCGATCTTTCACAAAAATAAAAGAGGAAAGAAGTGGCAAAATACATCCATGTGATTTATACAATAAAAAACCGTCTCACGTCCCTCGTCAATACTTCGAGCAGATTTCATCCATCCGTTAGTGAAATGAGGCACCATACGTCCCTGAAAACGAACGGTGCAAAAATTTTCCTCGTTAAGTACTAACATGGGTCTAACATGAAGGGTATTTTTGTCTTTTTGCTTCCACATGGATGTATGGTGAACTTTTGCCTTTTTTTAAAAAAATAATAATTTTTTTAAAATAAACTTTTACTTTTTTTTAATTTTTTTTTGCTTACGTTACTTAAATTTTTTTTTTAATTTTTAAAATTTTTTCTTACGTTATTTTAAAAAAAATTATTTTTTTTAGATTAACAAAAAATTTTACTTTTAAAAAAAAAATTTACCAAGTAAAAAACTTTTTTTTCGTACGTTATAAAAAATAAAGTACGAATTTTTTTTAAATAAAGTACGAAAAAATTTAAAAATTTTTAAAAATTATTTTTTTAAATAACGCACGAAAAATAAAATTAAAAAAAGTAAAAAAAAATTAAAAAACTTTTTTTAAATTTAAAATGTTTTTTATAATAACGCACGAAAAAAAGTAAAAAAAAGTAATATTTTGTAAAAAAATAAAGTACGGAAAATTTTTTTTTTTTTAAAATAACGCACGAAAAAAAAGTTTGTTAGTGCAAATATTACGATATTTAATCTATACGATCTCTTTATGTTTTGGTGATAACAATCATGTAACCTATAATACATAACGTAAAGTACGCAAGTTACTCGTAATCACAAATCATCAATGCTAAATATCAACAAACATCTTGTCTCAAAGTAATCAACACCGACATTTGTTTGGGGGGCACAAAAAAAAAAAGCCCGATGTAAATCACATAAGGTATGTACAAACAAATTAAACTTGTAGGATGATCAAAGAAAAATATTTTTTTCTTAACCATTACATTTCTACAAAAGTATTTTTCACAAAAATAAATAAACACAAAATACTTTTTAATAAAAGAAATGTTTTATTTAAATATAAAATTTGAAATCTGGTTTTCCCCCAAAATGGAAGCTTCTATACCAGATACAACCTTCCCCACAAAAAGACAAAAAAAGGAGCGGAGTCTAGGCGGCGGCCCCCTTATATATAAGGGACCGCCGGGACCGCCGTTGCCAGACTGTCAGCTTTCAGCTCCTATAAATAGTGGGTCATCTCCAACTGATTTCATAACCCTTTTGCACGAATTTCTCTCAGTGTTCTTCCTTCTTTGATCTCACTAAATCTCTCTAAATCTTTGATCATTTAACTTGTTTAATCTTGTTTAAATGTGATCCAATCTTCTACTCTTTCCTTCTTCCCTCAAGTGCAAGAGAAGAACTTCGGTCATCTTCAAGATCCGAAGTTATGTAGTCTAGTTAGTCCATTTGTAACATTTGTTACATATAGATCGAGTCAATATTTTCCAATCTTTAGTAGTGTGTAGATCCAAATGATGTATATATTTGGATGGGTTGATTGTGGGTTGGTTAGTATTTTAGGCCTTAAAATACATTGGTGAAGTGGTAGATTGGTTCTAGCTAAGATTAGGACTCGACATTTAGCTTAGTATCGGAAAATAATGTAAGCGACGCTGTTTATGTTGTTTTAGGAGCTGTATAAAAAACCAAGGTTTGTTATGTTGGGCATAAAATAAAACACTAACGGGTTTGGTTTACTGAAGTAGGGACTCGACATCTAGCTTAGTGTCGGAAAATAATGTAAGCATGAGTATAAGGTTTTCTCCGCCGAAAGGGAGCTTGTTGATTAGTGAAGTAACTCTCGAGTTGGATACTCGAGGAGTGGAGTAGGGCGAAGAGGAGCTTCGTGACCGAACCACTATAAATCACTGTGTCGGTTTGCATTTTCTTTTACCTTTCGCTTTACATATTCTTTACATTTACCGCTTTGCTTTTAAACTTGCATTGTGCTAGATTGTGATGAAATGGTTGTGTAGATCTTGTTAGTTAACGGTTGTGTAGCTCTGTGTGCTATTATATTATTGTGATGTGGTTATATTGTTAGATATGCTGTTAGTCTATTTAAACCTATTATCATAACTTCTCATATTGCGTCAAACTTGATCGGGTAATTGATACAAAAGATCTGTCTACGGGGAAAACCTCTTATGGTGGCGTCCCATAACTTCAGGACGCCCCATGTTGATATACTTGGTGCCTTTATATATTATGGGGGACCGCCGATAGAAGAGTGATGTAATCTTTGATCTTAAAGTTTTTAAATAGAAACGTATTCACCCCCCCCCCCCCCCCCCCCCCTCTACGGTTTCCACAATTGGTATCAGAGCCACGTCGCTCTAGTTTTCAAAACAAATGGTTTTTAAAATAGAGTACGATCCATGTATCAAATTACCCATTAAGGGGGATTAAATATGAAAAGTGTTTTGTTGCTTGATTCGTATTAGTTTTGTTGTTAAATATACATCGTATACTAGCTTGACTAAAAATATTCTCAAAAAAGCTTGGAAGTGTAAAATACGTCTCTGTAAGTCCTAGGAGTAAAAATGATGTCTAAAACACTTGTTTCAAGTGCTGGAACAACTCCCTGAAGTCCTACGTCCCTACATTAAGTTACCAAATGATTTTATATGAAAAACGTGTTTTTGAGTCACTGGTTGCGGTCCCATAAATGTCCGGGCGGCCCCCTAATATATCTGGGGGCCGTCACCTTTATGGGGGCCGCCTGTTTGTTTCGTCAATTTTTATCACTAATCATGTTTAATGATTTGTTTATCCATACCTTAAGTGATTAATCTTAGATATAGAATTTTATGATTAGTAATTTATAAACATTTAATTTTATCATAAACGTTTTCACATTTTGTTATTATCAAAACATTGAGAGGTCGAAAAATGTAAATAACGTTTTTATACATTATTTGTATTAACATATATGTTTTGGTTTGACGTAAAACTTGTAGTTTACCTTTTCTTTCAAGTCGGGCATTTCTAGTCAACTTATCTTTGAAAACATTGATCTTGATTAATTTTTAAAATGGGGAAGAAACTATTTTTGTTTTCAAATAAAATCAAGCTATGTATATATCGTTATATCTAATACACAAAATGACGATGAATATCCTTATGTGTATGCTAGATGATTATGTGTGTTTAACTTTTGTTTCAACTTGGTTAATAGATATTAATAAGTAATCATTACTATTTGTAATTGAGCTAATTATATATCTAAACACATGTGCCATGTATGCTATTTATATGTTACTAGTTTTCCGTATTATGCCTAATAGGAATTACGCTAGATTTCTTGCATTAAGTTGCAAAATTGTTTGTGCATTGCATATAGGCATAGATCACTATATTTACAAGTGTTACATAAACATCTTGTAGATTATTTTGAGTGTAGTAACCCATTTAGAAACAAGAGTTAAATAATTTGTCAAGTGTGTGGAAAAATAATGTCCTAAGATCATATGTTAAAATCCGTCACTAAAATATTTCCAACACATTAACTGTCTTCCAACAAGATGTCTAAATCTTTTCATCGTCTTGCTTTGTTTGACCTTAGGTTGGTTAAACAAAAGAAAATATTATATTAATACATTAGTATTTAAGTAAAAGAAATTGTATTTTTTGTTAAACTTTGCTTGTGATTGCATTGTTCTAACACACACACATAATTATATTCTTTTTATAAACATATAGTATTTTACAAAAGATGTGTGTTGTATTAAAATGGTTAGAAAAATCATTCATACATTAATAAAATGTCAAAGACTATGCATACTATGCATAACAACAAATAGTTTTTCGCACAAGCAAAACATATGACAATCCTTAAGTAAGAAATTAACTTGTCATTATTCATCAACCTTACACTTACAACTAGTCTTAGGATTAATGGAACATACTATGAAAACCTTTATTTGTCTTTAAAAGAGTGTTCGTGAGGGTCAAGAAAGATTTCGAATATATATCAACTCATTATTCAAACTATGATTTATGTTATTATCGAATCTAATTGACAAGTTTTCAAGGATAGACAAGAAATCATATTATTATTTGTCTAGCTTTAAGATTATATCTAAATATAACAAGAGATATTATCTTAAACCTACATACTCAATTACACTCGATTGATATAAAAATAACGACATCCCTTTCCAAGACGATAAGAATATGCATCAGATCATGACTCACACTTGTGTAGATGATGTCATATTGAGTCTACTTGTCCAATAGTTGTGTTCTAAATATTTAACAAAAATATGCATAAAATACACAATGAAGTAGGATTGACGACTTGAATGTTTCATCCGAAATACTCAAGTAATTTACCTTGCAATGCAATTAGTAAAGTAGTTGTTTTCGAAAAGCCAAACATGGGCAAATGCACAACATATGTAACTTTTCTCAAATAATTCAAAAGCACAACTCAATGCTTAAATTCTCTTCTCATCAAAACTTTCTCTTACTTTACCAAATAAGCATACTATTTCTTATTCACAAATGAGAACCCTTTAACCATCTAAGGTTAGGATTAGGAAGAATTGAACATATTCCACAAACCATTTTTGTGCTTTCTCTTAATAAGTGATCGTAAGAGGATTTTGAATATGAAGATGATTATTATTCAAACGATAATCAATCTCACTATTCAATCTAATTACAAAATTAGAATATGAACATGAAATCGAGACTAGGATTTATCTAGATCACGAAAATATCAATCAAATGACCATAGATATTTTTCCGAGTCTACATGTTTAACCATCCTCGGTTATTACATGAAATCACGAAGTCGATTGTAAGACAACAAGATTAGTCATCAAATTGTAACTCACACTTGCAATGAAGATGTCTCATTGAGTCTAAAGTGTTCAAATGTTTGTGTTATTAGCTATGGTCAAATTACACATGCTGAACTTAACACACTCTGAGTAGGATTGACGACTTATAAATTTCCATCGGGAAACTCATAAGTACTCCAACTTGATGATCAAGACTTGGATGTCATTTCCAAAAACTCAAATTGAGAACTCTTATAACTTATATAAGCTTCTCCCAATAACCTAATGTAAACATCATCTCCCAAATAATAAGAAAATGATCCTTGCCTAAATTTGGCACCTTCGTGATCGATGGATTCTTCATCCTAAATTCATCTTTGGTTTAGGTAAATCCGCCCTATGGAATTAGATTTAAAACATATTCCTCTTATGAATCACTTGCTTAAAAGTCCAACATACATGTAACTAACCTTTAATAAATCATCATTATTTCTACAGAGAAACATTCACAAGATCTATTAAAATAAATAAACTTAATTGGATTTCTTTCATAAAAGAGATGCAAATGTGCATTCTTTGAACACTCTCATTATAGAACATTTAACATTGTCACTCTTAAGCATACTCCTAGGTTCTAAATGACTCATTCTCTCTTATACCTACAACAACTTGCTTGCTCTCTCATTTAACTTTAGAATTCCACACATCTTGATTAGGATTATGCAAAACGGAATTAAAGCATATTAGTTGAGTCATGTTAGGCCTTGTATGAAAAGATAATACAAATTTTATCTTCGCAACACTTCATTAGGAAAATATAGGAATTCTATTTTGTTTAACATGAGAATGACTACTAGAGAATGTATTGCACTAGAAATTCAATTTGACCTAACGGTTGAATTTCTTCCAAGAGTGTGACTACTAGAGAATCTATAGCACTAGAAATTCAATTTGACCTAACAGTTAAATTGCTTCCAAGAGTGAAGTTGGGTTCATTCTCTAATTTGATTAAATGGCTCTTTTTAAATATGCCTAATGATAGTCTACATTGATAGACTTTGTATTTCATTAGGAGTGCACACTAAGCAAGTAGAAATTAGATTTCTCCTTAGTCAATCTAGACTACATGCATTTTACATATGTGCCTTGAAGTTTCAAGATGATAACGTGCTCCCGCGTAATGCAATTATATGCTTTCATGTTTGTCTTAATGCTCAACGTTTATCTGCTTAATTATTGTGTTCATGCTTGCTTAGATAAACTTGCATGCTTATATCTATATATCTTATGCATCTCGGTATATATTTTCTCATACTAGAATATTTTTCTTCGCGTCCGTGTGACAAATCTAAAAAGTCAAAAGAGTCGCAAAATGGTATTAAATCTATTAAAGTCTTCACTCACACACTCCTTTGATCATCATCTTGCTTTCTTCCAAATCATCCACTCTTTCGTCAGGAGAATGTTAGATACAAATCTAACACTCCTCCAAGTAGGTTTGACAACTTAAATATTTTATCCAAAATATTAAAGTATCTTTAACTTGCGATCGCAAACGTTAAAGGTCATATCCGAAAATCCCTATTCAAGCCTTTTAACAACATAAGTTACAACGCTCTCTTTTTCTCTTTGTAGAAAACATCATTTCTCTTTGATGAAAGCATTCTTTCTCTTCGACGAAACATTCTTTCTCTTCGACAAAAACACTCTATCTATTCGACGAAACATTCTTTCTCTTCGAAAAAAGCATTCTATCTTTCGACGAAAACATTCTTTCTCTTCTACGAAACATTCTTTCTCTTCGACAAAAATATTCTTTCTCTTCAAAGAAAACATTATTTCTCTTTGACGAAAACACTCTTTTATCTTTTGATCACACCGCTTCTTTCTTACTTAACCACGCCTCTACAACCATAGAGATGGCTAATCTCTTTCCTCTACTATTTTCGCTACCACCTTTAAGATAACCTTATAC
>BQNB010040294.1:0-27374 GCA_026074375.1 Tanacetum coccineum
CCAAGTAAAAACGTTCAAAAGGTTGATTTTTAGGTGGAAAAAGTCATGTTTTTCATCACTGCGTTTTGTCTCTCTGGAAAAATTCTTCATTGCGTTTTGTCTCCTGCATTTTGTCAGAAAAAGGACACTGCGTTTTGTCATTTAGTAAAGGACAACAGTTATGCGTTTTGTCTCATTTGGGACTGCGTTTTGACGACTGCGTTTTGGTTGATTTTACAGGTTGCGATTTATCTACTGCGTTTTGCCTAATTTGAAGACCAATACTGCGTTTTGCCTAGGAGGAACTCTGCCCAACTCATTTCTTGACTGCGTTTTGTCTCAAGACTTGATTTCGTTTTGTCTAAGACTCCTCACTGCGTTTTGTCTAAGACTATTCACTGCGTTTTGTCTAAGATTCTTCACTGCGTTTTGTCTAAGATTCTTTACTGCGTTTTGTCTAAGACTCTTCACTGTGTTTTATCTAAGACTCTTCACTGTGTTTTGTCTAAGATTCTTTACTGCGTTTTGTCTAAGACACTTCACTGTGTTTTGTCTAAGACTCTTCACTGCGTTTTGTCTAAGACTCTTCACTGCGTTTTGTCTAAGACTCTTCACTGCGTTTTGTCTAAGACTCTTTATTGCGTTTTGTCCAAGATTCTTCACTGCGTTTTGTCTAAGACTCTTCACTGTGTTTTGTCTAAATTTCTTTACTGCGTTTTGTCTAAGACTCTTTACTGCGTTTTGTCTAAGATTCTTCACTGCATTTTATCTAAGACTCTTCACTGTGTTTTGCCTGTGTAATACTATCTTCATTACGTTAACTCATTTCAACCAAACCAAATCATAATTAAACAACATATCACCTAATCTAACAAACAATCATCACTTTTAACATACAATCACTAATCATTGTATTGATCCAACAAGTATCATAATACAATCAACACTTCATAACACTTAAGATCCAATATCCATTCACAACATCAAAATGTTAAATTCTAATACCAATTTGCAAACTCAAACATCCAATGCACTTCATAATGCTATCATGGAAGCAAGTGGCAAAGATCGTCTACCAATGTTAGCAGCGGGTAATTACGTTCAGTGGAAATCCAGAATCAAGAGATACATCGACACCAAACCAAACAATGAACTTATCCACTATTGTCTCTAAAATCCACCATATAAGTATAAATGGACTAAGAAGACAGTTCCAGTTGCTGAAGGTAGTTCTGAAACAACTACAGAAGGGTATATGGAGAACTATAAGGATGTTTCACAAGACATACGCGATCAACTAAATGCTGAAGCTGAAGCCATTCAGATCATTCTCACAGGGATAGATAACGATATCTACTCCATAGTTGATGCTTGTCCTAATGCATGTGAAATATGGAAAGCCATTAAAAGATTGAAACAAGGTGAATCAATCAATGTTCAAGATCTTGAAACCAATTTATATTGGGAGTTTAGAAAATTCACATCATGGGATGGTGAAACACTCGAATCGTATTACTCAAGGTTCTATAAGATGATGAATAAGCTAGTCAAAAATTAGTGTAATGTTATAAATCATCAAGTGAATGTCTAGTTCTTACTTTAACTATAACCAGAATGGCAAATGTTTGTAACACTTGTTAAGCAGAGTCAAGAGCTGAGAACTATCTCCTAACACAAACTTTATGACATCCTGAAGCAACACCAGAATGAAGTCAACGAGATAAGAGCTGAAAGACTAGCACGTACTGCTAATCCACTTGCACTTGTTGCTCAACAACAACCAGTTTACCATCCTTAAAACCATCCTATTAAAAACAATCAATATTCCTCTAAAAGATCACAATAACCCACCAGAAACAGAGAAAAAGCAATTGTCAACTCTTCTGCTCCTATTTATGATCAAGAACCTGTCACGGTTACTGAAGATGATGAAATGTCAAAGGAAAAGGAAATTGACAAACTCATGGCTTTAATTTCTCTCTCGTTCAAGAAAATCTACAAACTTACCAACAACAACCTTCACACTTCATCAAACTCCAGCAGAGCTAATCAAGACAATTCTCTAAGAATCAATAGAGGAACTGGGTATGATAATAAGAGGGTAGTTAATGTTGCTGGGGCTAGGGACAATGTAGGTACTCAGGTTATACAGAAGTCTAGGATTCAGTGTTATAACTGCAAGGAATATGGGCATCTATCAAGGGAATGCCAGAAACCGAAAAGAGTTAAGGATGCAGCTTATCACAAGGAAAAGATGTTATTGTGTAAGCAAGAGGAAGCTGGGATTTAGTTGAATGCAGAGCAAGCTGATTGGAAGGATGACACTGATGATGAGTCTGACGATCAGGAATTGGAAGCACATTATATGTACATGGCACAGATTCAAGAAGTTACTCCAGATCCAGTTGACAATTCTGGACCAATCTTTGATGCTGAGCCATTGCATAAGCCCGTAGAGATAATTCTATTCATCGTCAAATCTGGGTGCTCAAAGCACATGACCGAAAATCTCAAACTTCTAACTAATTTTGTGGAGAAATTTCTGAGAACAGTGAAGTTTGGAAATGATCAAATTGCACCGATTCTTGGTTATGGAGATCTGGTTCAAGGAACAATTACAATCAAACGGGTTTATTATGTCGAAGGGCTTAATCATAATTTATTCACTGTCGGTCAATTTTGTGATGCGGATTTGGAAGTTGCTTTTCGGAAGTCTACATGTTATATTCGTGATTTGAAGGGAAATGATCTTCTCACAGGTTCTCGTGGCACAGATTTGTATTCCATTACTCTTCAAGACACAACAACTCTCAATCCAATTTGCTTAATGGCTAAAGCAACATCGTCTCAAGCATGGTTATGGCATCGTCGTCTCTCTCATCTAAACATCGACACCATTAACTTGCTTTCGAAGAATAATATTGTCACTGGCCTTCCAAAATTAAAATTCGTCAAAGATCTTCTTTGTTCTTCTTGTGAATTGGGAAAAGCTAAAAGAAAGTTTTTTCACACTAAGACTACCCCCAGTTCCAAAAGACGGTTACAACTTCTACACATGGACTTATGTGGTCTTATGCAGGTAGAAAGCATTAATGGAAGGAAATATGTTCTCGTAATTGTTGATGACTACTCCAGATACACTTGGACTTACTTCTTGAGGTCCAAAGACGAAACACCTATAATTCTCATTAATTTTCTCACACTTGTCCAAAGAGGACTTCATGCTCAAGTTAGAATAGTTTGAACTGACAAAGGCATGGAATTTCTTAATAAACTATTCATGCATACTTTGCAAAAGAAGGAATAAGACAAGAAACGTCAACTGCTCGAACTCCTGAACAAAACGGTATTGTCGAAAGACGGAACCGTACTCTTGTTGAGGCTACTCGAACAATTCTAAGCACCGCTAAAGTTCCTTTGTTCTTCTGGCTGAAGCAATTGCAACAACAAGTTTTACTCAAAACTGTTCACTCATAATTCCTCGACATGAGAGAACACCTTACCATATCATCAATGCCCGGAAACCGTTAGTTAAGTTCTTTCACATTTTTGGCTCTCTTTGTTACATCATCAGAGATAGTGAAAATCTTGACAAAATGAAGGAAAAAGGTGATGCATGTATTTTTGTAGGGTATTCTACTCAGTCAAAAGCCTACAAGGTATTTAACAAGAGAACAAGAATAATAGTTGAAACCATTCATGTTGACTTTGATGAATTGCCTCAAATGGCGTCAGATCACGTCAGTTCTGACCCTGTTCCACAAGGTCCAACAACGGTACTTAAACAAGACAGTTTAAGTCCCGGTCCACAAAGTCAAGAAAATGTTCCTTAAGTAGCTGAGACAGTAACAACGTCAAATGAGCTGGAATTGCTATATAGTCATATGTTCAATGAATTACTCAATCAAACGACCCCTGTTGTGTCAAAGTCTTCCGCTGTACATGCTGCCGATAATCTCGATAAACGTCAACAACATAACACAGCTCATACTTCTACAACAACTGTTGTTGCAGATCCACCTCCATTGAACATTCAAACAACACCACAAACTACAAATCAAGCACCAACTCAAATACCAACTGCCACTGCCCCTGAGAACATTATTCAAGCAGAAACCAATACAGAAAATGCATAAGTTGACGACGATGAATTTATCAACATCTTTAGTACACCGGTACAAGAATGAGGGGAGACATCGTCTCGTCATGTTAATTCGTCAAACATGCATACATTCTATCAACACCATCCTTCTGGACAACGTTAGACAAAATATCACCTGTTAGAACAAGTCATTAGAAATCCTTCTCAATCAATTAGAACAAGACGTCAGCTAGAAACAGATGGCGAGATGTGTATGTTCGCACTCACCGTGTGTCGAACCAAACCAAAGAACATCAAAGAAACCATGTCTGATTCTGCATGGATTGAATCGATGCAGGAAGAACTTCACCAGTTTGATCGATTAGATGTATGGGAACTAGTCGACAGACTACTTTGCAAAAATGTCATTAACTTGAAGTGGCTCTGTAAAAACAAATGTGATGAGGAAAATACTGTTATTAGCAACAAATCTCATCTTGTAGCTAAGGGATATGCACAAAAGGAAGGAATTGATTTCGAAGAGTCATTTGCACCAGTTGCTCGGTTGGAAGTTGTTCGGTTGTTCATTGCGTATGCTGCACATAAATCATTCATAGTATACCAAATGGACGTTAAGACAGCATTTCTTTACGAACCTCTGAAGGAAGAAGTGTACGTAAACCAGCCAGATGGATTTGTTGACCCATAACATCCTGATCAAGTTTACTGTCTCAAGAAAGCATTATATGGTCTCAAACAAGCACCAAGAGTGTGGAATGATGAACTCTCCAACTTTCTGGTATCCAAAGGATTATCAAAAGGTTCTACTAATCTAACTTTGTTCATAACTAAACATGGGGATGACATATTGCTTGTGCAAATTTACGTTGATTACATTATTTTGGTTCTACGAACCCAAAACTTTCAAAATGTTTTGAAAAACTAATGCACAACAAGTTTGATATGTCCATGATGGGGAAGCTGAATTCTTTTTAGGAATTCAGATCCACCAATCCCCTCGTGGTATCTTTATAAACGAAGCTAAGTATGCTCAAGAGATACTTAAAAAGCATGGTATGACCTCATGTGATAGCATTGGTACTCCAATGGCTACGAAACACCTGGATGCTGACTTGAGTGGTACTCCGGTCGACCAAACGAAATATCGTAGTATGGTCAGAGCACTCATGTACCTAACAGCAAGTAGACCAGATATTGTACATGCAACATGTTATTGTGCTCGTTATCAAGCGAAACCGACTTGGAAGCATCTCACTGCGGTTAAGTAGATCTTTTGGTACCTTAAAGATTCCATTAACATGGGTCTCTGGTATTCGAAGGACACCAGTTTTGAACTAATTGCTTTTTCAGATTCGGATCACGCGGGATGTCTCGATTCACTTAAGAGCACATTTGGTGGCATACAATTTCTAGGTGGTGATAAGTTAGTCAGCTGGTCGTCCAAAAAGCAGGACTACACTTCAATGTCTTCAGCAGAAGCCGAGTATGTGTCTTTATCTGCGTGTTGTGCTCAATTTCTATGGTTAAGAACTCAGCTCACAGATTATGGCTTCCACTTTGATAAAATACCCATGTATTATGACTCAAAGGAAGCCATAGCCATCTCGTGCAATCCAGTCCAGCATTCCCGTACCAAGCACATCGATGTCAGATATCACTTCATAAAGGAACAGGTTGAAAAGGGTATTGTTGAATTATTCTTTGTCGGAACTGAATACCAGTTGGCTGTCTTGTTTACTATTCTCTGTCGAAAGATAGGTTTAAGTATCTTGTCAGACGACTCGGTATGAGATGTTTGACTCCAGAAGAACTGGAGGTTCTGACAAACGAATCTGCTTGATCCATCAAACATCGATTTGTAAATATTTTTTTCTTCTCTCTTTACTTTGGATTTATAAAAAATTTTGAAAAAGAAAATACAAAAATATAAAACCAACAAAAAGAAAATACAAAAATATAAAATCTAGAAAAACAAAATATAAAATCAGAAAATTTCAAAAATACCAAAAAGAATCCTCTCGACATGTCTCTTGAAATCGATAACATTTACGTACCTAGAAATGTTGATTAACATCGACACGGGCGTGTAAATGAAGTTCGAGCAAGATCATTTCTAAAATTTTCTCAAATTGGATTATGTACATTCAGTGCACATAACTTTCGAACCCGAGGTACTAGGGAAGTGAGGCTTCAGTGCGCTTACTCTAAAATATGATGAGAAGTTTCTATCATTTGTTTTTTTAAAAAATGTTACACTCAATTTTCTAAAGAACTTTCAAGGTCAAATGGTTACAATATAATTGTGTTATTCGTCCAAAAAAAAATGGTATTTGTTAAAATTGTGTGTTCAACAGTCCCTTCCTCGAATAAGTTTTAAAAAATTGTGATACAAAGAATGTCATTTTATGTGAATCAATTTCTGAGGGGGGGCTTTTTAATACAAAGCCTTTTTAATGTGTTGGGTACATCTCATAAATGTCAATTTTATGTATCCAAACATATTTTATGAAATTAAAATGTGGAAACTTATAATGTCAATTAATTATATACATTGTTCACTAAGGCATCTCACTCCGTCTTCAACATTTTGTGGTGTCATATCATTTTTTCATTCCAATGTCAAGTTTTAATAAATATTGGTATCCCACTTATACTGTTGAAGGGAAGCAATCTGAAAAATGAATTCATGCAATATCGTGGTATAATTTTTCTCCCCATGAAATTTTTCATGTCAATTTTTTTAATCAATTGGTATTTCAAATACTAAATGTTTTATTTTTTAAAATAAAGGGAGAAAATGTGATTAAAATATGATATAGAAGAATGTGATCTTTAAGACTCTAAGTGCAACTCTTTCCTTCATGTGTTAAAAATTTTAAATCTCAGAGCACATGTGTAGGGGGGGGGGGTATTTGAAAATAAAAATGTCAGAAAAAAGGTTTTTATGGTTCGATCTCTTTACCCAACAACCAATTAATCTCACGACGTCGATAAAGTCATAAGGTGGTTAAGGTTAGGTATAAGTCATATGATCCAACCAGAACCGGAGGGATCTACCCAAGGACAATCCATAGTTAGAAATAGCAGTCCTTAGGTATGATTGAAGAAGAACAAGTATAAGGGAAAAAATGTTGCGATTTAAGATTGAGCTAACATAATCAATCACAATAAAGGTGTTAGTAATGACGTCTTGGTTAGAAATAAAGGGGTTGAGAATGAAAAGAGATGTATAGATATAGGGTGAAAATAATCAAGCCTCATTACACCTTAGGCCAGAATAGGTGTCAACGCATAATCTATCGGTTTTCACATAGATGAATTCTGATACTGAAGATGACATCAATGCACAACCCTTCCCTGCCATTCGAGTTTCTCTCAAAAGAACTGTGTCTCAATTTGTCACGGAGAATACACATCAATGTTATCTTATTGTAACTTCTCACTCGAGATTATTGATATTGAATATGGTAGCAGTCTGCTCGAGCACTCCGATTACTAAAACCAAAGTGCTCAAATGAAGTTAAAAGCCAGAAAGAGATCAAATTATAAATCTCATTAGGACACAATGTCAAAAATACACTTGTTGAATACATAAAGTTCACATGTTGTAACTATAGAGGCCTCGCATTATCCTGTGATTTGCCAGTGAACATCCGAGTGATACTTAAGTATTCACAGTGAAGATGGAAATCCTGCTTAAGCCAACATCAAACAAGCTCTTGGTAGGTGACTTGCAAGATTCTATACGAATCAAGTTTATGTCAACTGGAAAGAAACGATGGTGCAATTCTATGTGAATTAAACTTGTTCTAGTAAATGAATTGAGTACTTAATCAGAAAGATAGTAACTATTGATCTCACTTCTTACGTGTTGTCTGGTTTGAGACATTACGTTAAATGAGAACTAGAAGCATAGGTTGAATCTAATACATCTGTGTTAGATGATCTTACACTTTAAGCTGGAGGGAAACCATAGTCAAGGAGATTCTTTAAAATCTACCTGATACTCAAGTTATATTATTTACATCGATATAAATAGGAAACCGGAGGTTAATGCAATCCGAACTCAAGATGTGACAAATCTATATTAATCTTTATTGCTCAACTGTCTATTTTCAGGTTTAGACGACCGGTGTTGGCAATCATCATTCCTGCGGAATGTCGGATTATTAGACACATTGCTCATACTCAAGCCTTCAGTTATTCATTCAACGTCAAGATAGTTGATTCTTAACTTCCCCACCATCAAAGAGCCCAAAGTAAAATAAAGAGACCCGTTCTATTGGGGAAGATTGTTAACTTAATACATTATGTCAACAAAGAATGTAACAAGTAGGAGCGGTGGTAAGAGCCACAATTTGATCAATAGAAGTCAAATCAAGATGATTCATGTCAAGGAGAGTTGCAAAGATTAAAGATCTAAGAACTCTAAGAGTCAAAAGACCGAGGCTCAGATCAAGATTACGAGGCATAGAATAAACAAAGCCATTACAAAACAAGACAAAGACCAAAGCAAAGGCGAAAGCTCAAACATCAAAAATGTCAATGTTGGGTGAGATCAAGGAAGACTCAAAATTTGGGAGATTGTTAGCATTATTTTTATTAGTCAAACACGAAAGTTATCTGTTCTGTATTAAGTCAATTAGGTCTTGTTATGTAATAGGCTAGCCGGGTATTAACGAGCTTGGATTATAACCTAATATTGTCCATGTTTAGGGTTCAAAGCCCAAGTTAAGCCAAGCCTGGCCCATTTAGAAAGTCCATGAGCCAACTAGTAGGCTAGGGTATAAAAGGAACCCTCTCCACACATGAAGAGGGCGTTGGTTGCATTTGCTTTCATTTGTAACTCACTAATCTTCTCTCTAATATAATCTTTCATCTTTTGTTTCTTCTCTTACTTTTTCTAGCTTTTTGCTTATTTTTGTATGCTTTTTGTGTTGTAGATATGGATTAAGTATTTAGATACAATAAAGGGTCATCACGATTTCTCAATATCGTTCGTGGATACTATAGTCATAGATTCAAAAAATTACAAAATCACTTCTGATCAAATGCTATGGATTTGTGTCATAGTCAAATGAGATATCTTCATGAAAACTCCAAAGGGTCTCAATGTTAAACTAGCGGTTAGGTTAGGAATATATTCTTGATTACTGTAATAATTGACGTCGCATTAGGCATGTGAATAGTCACCATTACCGTGTTGATATAAAACATGGGATAAAACATTAAAGGCCTTTGAAAAGATACTCATGAAAGTTATGTTTCTAAGAGCCCTGATCAGTAAGCTTAAGGGACTATTGTTTGAATCAAACGAGCTCTTGGAAGCAAAGAGGAAGGAACAAGCGAAAGCAGAAGAGGAGATGAAAATAATCAAAGAAAAACTAAATGCGTGGAGAGGGTGTGATCAGAATCTTAATGTTGAAATTGAAACTTTGAATCTAAATGGCCAAGAAGCTTGACACAATCTTTCAATAAAGAGGCTTATGCAGTTGGGAATTTATGTAATCGAAAATCATGTGACTTTTCTGTAAGGAAGGGACACAGTTTGGGGTGAGGAACTTTAAGTACATTGGCAATTCACGGCATTTAATTTTCAATGGCTTATCGATCAATGTAATTGGAGTTATTGCTTTGGAGGCACCTGTTGGGAACTCGGTATGTCACTTTTTCACTTTTAACTTCTGTTGATGGAACTCTACTTGCATATTATAGAACCATGACTTAAAATTAATTTCAAAAAGATCTTCCATCATGACTAAAGTTTAACAGAGTCAGGGTCTTGCAATCTTTCGATCGTAAAACTACTAATTGTAGTTTCCATATCTCATAAAACAAGCTTAGAATCCTGTCATATAACACAATATGTAAACATAACCTATGCTTACTCTCATTAATAATATTCTTTAAATTGTTCCTTTATTCAAGCTTACGCACTTACAATCCTAGCTAATATCTTTCTTTCCATATGCTTTGCACTATTTAAGGAACCCTTAACTGGTTTTATTGTCTTTTTTTTCATATTCTGGTTTTTTAAGCAAGATTGGTCAAAAGATATGGACAAAATGCCCATCACCACCGGAAAGATATATCCAGGTACTAAAATTAAGACTAGCTTTCAGATATGTTAGATCACAATTTTTTTGAACTGTTGATATACATATGGACTAATTGGTTATGCTTTTTTTGGATGAAGTCTGTTATTGACAAGGAATGAAGGGGGAGATTATCAAGGAAAAACAAATTCAGGTTGTGCTATATATTACAGATGCCATTCAAGATTAGATAAAACGCGTTACAGCTATACATGTAGACGGAAAAGAAGATTCACCTAACGTTTGTGTTATTGAGTTGGGCGGTACTATAGGTATATCATTGTAATTACTTCAGTGTTTGTCTATATATTATTTTGGGCTGAGAGGTCGCTGAAAATTTCACAAGCCCCGTTGACAACCTTCCTAATGAGTTCCCTTGTCTGCATTTGAATTTCTGAACAGGGTTTCACAAAATCTATTTCCATTAAAATCAGGTCTCAGTTGGTACTTGAGAGTGAAAAATCACATCCACACATGGAGGTCAGTATATTCATATGTGATTGTTGCACCGGCTCCTAGAATATTCACATGTGATTGTTTACCAGCGATTGACTAAGAGACCAGGTCTCATTGTATAAGCAGCTTCGAGTCACGTGCCACTATCTTAACTCGACCAACATTTTCTTGGCTTTCATCAAACTTGAAGAGAGAGTCCTGAAGAATAAATGTCCAACGTTGTCACAGAATCTGTAGGTATGCAAATGCAGGTTCGTGCTACAAAAAAAGATCAGCATTCACACAATGATGACACTGTATATTAACAAGCCAGAGACGGTTTGTTGGCCATTTAAAAAATCTTATTGCCGACGGTTGAGGCTCAGATAGAGGTGGAAAAGAATGGCACACTGCGCAAGTGAAAACGAGTTAGATTGGGTTTTTTTGATTGACCCACAGAGATGCTTATCTATTTTACTATGACGATTAATGCATTGAATGCTTACAGAAACAATAATATTACAGCCGTATATTGTTTTCATTTTTGCTAATTCGGCCCACTTTGTCTATTATCATTTTTACTACAAAGTATTATTTGACCTGTTTGAGCAAATTCGATGTGTAAAACAGAATCAGAAATAATATCCGATTGTTGAAAACACTAAAGAGATTGTATTATATCGGCTTTACGAATCTCCTAAATCCAGCTATGACCATTTTTACTACAAAGTATTTTTTCAATTCTGATGAGCAAGACTTGGTCAAAAGATATGAACAAATGCCATCACCACTGGAAAGATATACCAGGTACTCAAAACGAGACTAGCTGCTCAAGATATGTTTGATCACAATTTTTTTGACACAATTGATATACATATGGACTCATTGGTTATGTTTTTTTGGGTGAAGTCTGTTATTGACAAGGAATGAAGGGGAGATTATCTAGGAAAAATGGTTTAGGTTGTGCCACGTATTACAGATGTAATTCAATATTGGATAGAATGCATTGCAACTATACCTGTGGACGGAAAAGATGGTTCACCTGACGTTTGTGTTATTTACTTGGGCGGTACTATATGTATATCACTGTAATTACTTTAGTGTCTAACTGTCTCTATTATTTTTTACGCTGAGAGGTGTAGAATATAATTTCATTAGCCCCGGTTGACAACCTTTCCTGTATGTGTTCCCTTGTTTGCGTTTTTTGGAAGGACTTTTGAAGGATGAGAGAGCTTTAAAAATAGGCCAACGGAGTTTTGGTACTAATTTATTTAGGGTATTTTAAAGACTTCATCGTTACAAAGATAAAAAGGCGTATAAAAGCTAGCGTTTACAATGGCACTGAGAGAAAAATGTAAACATAAAGAAGAAACAAAGATTTTTGTTTTTTGTGCATATAGGTCCTTTCTTACCCTTTTTAATAGTGGTGGCTGGCAGGTATGGCGACATGTCGGGTAATTAAGTAAATAGGTGGGATTTGCACAGGCAGGTGGGGTAACATGTTTGCAATAAAAGATTAAGCCTTTAGCAATTAGTGTGTTTCAATATGTGTTTATTTTTGTCAATTATTATTCTAAAATTGTAAATATAACAATAAAGGAGGATTTTATGCATATAGAAAAGTGGTGGGTTACTCTTCTTTATAGCTATTTTACCCGTTTCACCATTATCATAACCTAATTGATCCATTTACAAGTAATTGGGTCAAAATTTGTTGATCCCAGTAGAATAGATCTTTTCTTATGCTTGTATAAGGCTAGTTGTATTGAATAATTTCAAAACACTATGTTAGATACTTTGATTGGGAATATCAAAGACTTGGCGGAATCTAGTCAATGATACTATAAAAGAAATTCAATGAAACAATATAGAATAGAGCAATAACAATATAGTTTACCAAATTTCCAGCATCAATATAATACGAACACTCTTAATTAGTGTTTGGGTTACAATACCTTGAAGCTATATCGATATCAAAAATAAATACGATGTCTAGATATCTAACTCTATGCCCTTAGGACACCTCCTGTTTTATATACCAAGGAGTCTCTAACGACTTACAAATTATTTTCGCTAAGTTATTCATGTTCTTCTAATAAACAAAATAGCATATTACGTATCTTTTACAACATATTCATACATTATAACCCTTTAAGCAATCTTTATCTTTTCTATGATAAGACTTTGATCTCTTCTCTGTCAGCATAAACTCTTCTAGCAGTTGTAACTTTCACACCAACAGTAGTAACTTTTTTACCAGCAGCACTAACTGTGTACAAGCAGCATTAACTACTTAAAAAGTTTTCTTCAATCTTCATCAACAGTACTAAGTTACACTAGCAGTAGTAACTTGCAGTAGTAACATATACTAGCAGTAGTAACTTATACTAGCAGTAGTAACTAGCAGTACTAATATACACTAACAGTAGTAATTTACACCAGCAGTAGTAACTAGCAGTACTAACTACTTAGCAAATTTTTCATTAAGATGACTAACAGCACTAATTTATACTTAGCAGCAGTAACTAATACCTTAACAGTCTTAACTTCCACTTAGAAGTAGTAACTTCCAAACAGCATCAAGAGGCTTTTAATCCCAATAATCCTCCCCTAAGCTTGATATTCTTCTTCAAAAATCTCAAGTTTCTTCATTAAAAGCTTCATAATCACCAGGAGGATGCTTCCAAACACTTCATTATTTCTTGAGCTATTTTTTCATAAGCTTAAGAAGCTGAGATACACATACATTCCACATTGTAGCTTGCATGCTTCTATTTAGCAATAATATTTTTTTTTTTTAAGGGTGATTGTTGCAGCTGTAAGGGGATATCTCTTCTCAACTAGCATATAGACATGCATATCTTCAAACATCACAAAGTGTATTCCACAGGAATCATATAGCCTCCAAAGCAATACTTTCTTTCCTTGTAAATTCTTCCATATTAGATCTTCTCAATGATGTTTAAAACTTAGTCTTTAAATCTCCCCCATAGCACTCTTTCATAGCCTTTCTTTCTGGCTTGTTTTCCCATGACTTAGCTTTTTAAACCAACTTCCATTGATTTTCCAAAGTCTTCTCTGTTAAAACTCTTCGAGTAGGTGACTAATCTATAAGTATGTCCTTGGCTGTGCCACAGCTCTATTATTTCATAATATCCCTCCTTTCTTTTATATGAATCGGGAATTTTACAATGGGTTTAAAGGTTTTGGTAGCTAGGGTTTAGCATCAATTGCCACTTCTTCATCTTGGACAATCTTAAAGTATTGTTTAAGATTTCTTTCTCTTTATCATCTTTTCATTTTTTTTTCTTTGCTACCTCTTGTTCAAGCCTCTTCTCTCGGCTCTCTTATAGAACTACTTTCTTGGTCCATTCTCTCGCTTCAGCTTTTCTTGAGCTCTCTTTCACCACTCAGTTATCTATTATCAACAAAATGTATTCCCTTGTCATGGATTTATCAATTCAATTCTGAATTTTGCGAATTGACTTGTTCCTTTATTTGACTTTGCTTGTAAAGCCATGTGTTTCAGATAAGTTGACATTGTACTTTTCTTTTGTGCTTTAGTTGGTGGGCTTGTTTCCTCTTTCTTGAGGCTCTTAATGATGCAAAGTGTTTCTTTCTCTTCTCCAAGTGTTTTCAAACAACTTGCATTCTATTTTCAATTTATTCAATTCTTCTTGCTCTCTTGTTGCAAATCTTTTCAGCCAATAACCTATCAGGCCTTATCATTGCTTGCACATATATTCTCATGAAAATGTTGGCTTATTAACTTTCTTTTGCCTTTCTCTCTCTGCAAGTCTTACTTGTTCTTCTTCATTGGCTTGTAGCTTGAAAAGCAGTTCTTCATCAAGTCTTATTGTTATATCATCTGCAAAGGCTTCTTAGGTTTAATCATTTTAGCTTTGCTTTATTCTGATGTTTTAAAGGTATGGTGTTAGTGTTGTCTTGTTGTTGATTCACCAGGGTCTCTAAAAGTATATGCTTTTTGCTTGGGCGGATTGTTTGACAGGTGCTGTTGTGGTTGTACTCTGCACTGTTCTTGTACCTACAATCTTAGGTTTTTCACTTCTCAATTCAGCTATTGCTTGAGCCCCAAAGTGGTTACTTCAATAGTAATTGTTGCAGCAACACTAACTTCAGCAGTACTAACTACTTCTTCAACAACTTTTTCACTTTGCTCTGCAAAAAACACTTCTTCACCATTAAATATACATATGTATCAAAACATTTGAGCATCATTCTTAACCTCCTTGTGTTTCATCATAAATGTAACTTCTGCATCTTGGTCAATGTTAGTAATTTTTCTCCCCTGGTTAGATGCATCCTCCTGATCACCCAAACCTTCATCTTCAGAGGAAACAACTTGTGCAGATCTACCAACTTTGAATAGTCTATTGAGCTTGTGAGTTCTTGACCCTCCTTTCTTCTCTAACCTCTTGACTCTCAACTTCAAACTTAAAATCTCCTGTGCTTGAGTAGTCTTAGTATTTTCCAGGTCAAGGACTCTTTATTGCAATTTGATACAAATTTCCATCAAATCATTGAGTTTCAGACTATCTTCACCACTGAGTAGTGGATCATTGGAATATGTAGGTACATTTTCCTTATTGGCAGCCTCATCTGGTATAGGCTCTGTAGGATCACTGGATTGAGGAATCTTAGTGTCTTTTCTCTTTGGCTTCCTTGGTTTTTGTTTCTTCTGGGGTTTAGATGTTGATAGTTGAGTAATAATGGGCGTGTGATGGGGATCAGAGGATTAGCTGAACCTTCACCCTTTTCTTTTGAGGCTTGAACCTTCATTGGTTGAAAATAAGTGTGTAACTGCTCCAGTAGAATCCTTTTCCGCATAACCCTTTTCATTATTACCAAATACCTTCTCTTATGTGTGAGGGTGTAAACAAAAAGTTTCATCGTGAGTTGACATAAATACCATTGTTTATCCAGAAAGACTTGCACAAACCTTGGATACATTAGAATTTGACACTTACTATCCATTTTCTTCACCTTACTTTTCAAAAAGATATACTTAGAAATAGTTGATATTCTGGTTTATGCGCTGAGCA
Organism: Tanacetum coccineum; assembly: GCA_026074375.1. NCBI lineage: Eukaryota > Viridiplantae > Streptophyta > Magnoliopsida > Asterales > Asteraceae > Tanacetum > Tanacetum coccineum. The sequence continues at coordinate 15,675 of BQNB010040294.1, forward strand.
GATTATTGCAAAGGCCATAGTGCTATTAATTCGTTCTTGCAGTGAGACTTTAGCTCTATGGCATTGCAAAAAAGTATGAATCAAAAACTTCCATTGAGGAGAAAAGAAAGCTTTATAGAATGTAAGTTTCTAAGAAGGTTTTTCATACCCCATTAAAGCAAGTTGCTCAAAAATATCAGCATTGGGTAGACATTCAATTCCTTCAGCATCTTCCAATTGAAGATTCTTTTTTCACATTGTCTCAGTGTTGATCACTTTGCTTCCACCATCTCTCTAGGGCTTGGAACGGAACTTCTCCATTAATAATTTTCACCTTTTTATTAGCCCATAATGCTCAATAATGGAAGTATAGATTGTTGGATTATACCCGTTACGCATTATTTGATAGGATTCACATGTTTAACAACATCTAAAAGTTGCTCATACCTTCACTTTCAGTCGGGTTTAGCCAAGTTTGCGTCCATGTTGTGTGAATCAGTCAAAAACTTTAGAGCAGACATTGTAATGGGGTTTTGATGAATTTAACGATAAAATTGAGTAATGTTTATGATTATAGAGTATATCAAAAATTAAAAATCGAGTAAAAAGAATGTATGAAAACCCTTAATCAAAGTATTTATTTAAATTACTCCTCAAAGCATTAACATTCGCTAAGGAAGTAATTAGTTATGCCTAACAACTTAAACTTCAACTGGCTAGGAGTAAGTACACCTGCAGTATGTAATCTCTCACATGTAGTAAATTAAGTCGAGCGCATTAACTTACAACCAACAGTAGTAAGTTATGCCTAGCAGCATTAACTTTCTCTAGCAGCAGTAAGTTTATGCCTCGCAGCATTAACTTTGAATCATCAACATTAACTCCAATTCCTTTCTAATCGGCATTTCCATCATCAAATTAGTATTTTAACTTACAAATTCTCTTTGTCTGTTTTTGATTTCTCTTAATTCTTTTAGCTCACAATTCTCTCTGTCTGTTTTTTATTTCTCTCAATTCTTTTAGCTCACAATTCTCTCTGTCTGTTTTTGCTATATTCAACTCTCTTTCTTCTTTTCAGCTCACAAATTCTCTTAATTCTTTTACTCACCAAATCACTCTGTCTGTTTTTATCACACATCTCTCTTTCTGTTTTTCAACTCACAACTTCTCTCAATATTTTTACTCACTAAATTCTTAATTAGGACTTTAAAGATTTAGCATTCCAATACTAGCAATTAGATATTGAAATCTACTTACATCAAATGCTTTTGTAAGCAAATCTGCAACATTCTTGTCAGTATGAATCTTGATCATTTAAATTAGCTTCTTTTCATTAGAATCTCTGATAAAGTAATGTCTAATCTCAATGTGCTTTATTTTTGAATGAAAAACAAGGTTTTCTTTCTATGCATATAGTTACTTTCATTATCAATATAAGATCTTGGTATGCATAAAGGTTTTACCATTAATCAAGCAATTGATTTTGAATCTAAAGCACTTGGCCACAACAACTTGAAGCAGCTACATATTCAGCCTCTGTTGTGGAATTAGCAACCACAATCTGCTTCTTGCACTGCCATGAAATCAATCTACATCCTAGGAATTGACAACCTCCTGTTGTTGGACTTCTATTCTATGCTTTGCGTCCTGCATAGTCACTGTCGTGTAGTATGCCACCAAAATCAAAAGGTAAATCATTAGGATACCAAGTAGGCCCTAATTTAGGCTGACCTTTAAGATATCTAATAATTCTTTTACAGCATGACGATGTGAAATTTTTGGGTCTAACAATGGGAATCTGGCACATACAACGTACATTGAAACATTTATCTGGTCTTGATAGAAATAAGATACATCATCAGCCCAATCAATTGATCTATACATATGTTCTTCTACATCTTCTCCTTCTGCCATATTTGAAGCAGAGGCTATGGGTTTCCATGGGTGTGTTTGCTGTTTTGAAATTACTAAAAGCTAATTTCTTCAAAATCTCAGGTCACATACTTGGCTTGGCTTATAAAAATCCCATCTTCCTTATGTTTTACTTGTAGTCCTAAAATGTAATGATGAGTTCCACCCATGAACTCATCGAAACTTCTTATTGACATCTTCTTTTCAAAACTATGTGCCATAACTTCTTCTTTGTAGTAACAAAAAATGATATCATTACATATACCTGGTACTATTAGAATTTCCCTTGGTCATCTCTCTTGAGAAGGTAAAGTTTTGTCTATCTGTTCTCTCTAAAACCTATTTTCTAACAAATAAGTGGACAAGGTCTCATACCAAGCTCTGGGAGCTTGATGCAATCCATAGAGAGGCTTTCTACTTTGTAAACTCTGTCAAGGAAGTATGGATCTTTAAATCCTGGTGGTTGACAAACATAGACTTCCTCTTTAATCTTACCATAAATAAAAGCACTCTTGACATACCAATCTGATAACACCAATAAAGTACTTTAAAATAAGGAATAGGCTATGATTAGCTAATTATGGCAGAGTGGCAAAACTTCATTATAGTCATCCAATTCTTCTTTGTGTACCTTTGAGCAACCAATACTTGCTTTGTTTCTCTTATCTTAATGCCTCTTCATCCTTCATGTTCTGTAAAAAATCCATTTAGTGCCTTTGGACCCTTTTGCCATTTGGTTAAATCCACCTGGGTTCCAAACAGTTTGTAAATTTGAATTTGTAGAAGCTCACTCCGAATTGTTCTATCCAAACTTGGATCCTTCATTGCTTGATTATTGTAGCTTGAATTGTAGAAGCTCTTCCTGCATAGCCTCTATCCAGCTTGGATCTTTCAGTGCTTGAACTACCTTTTTGGGTTCTTCTTGTGATAAAAAGCAAGCAAACAAGAAATTTTAGAGGTCTTTATGGCTTGTTCTTTATTTAAGAGTAGTACTAACAAACCTATATTCCTCTAAATTCTTTGTCATCTGTCTTGTTTGAGTAGCTGATTGCAAATCTCCAATGACTTGATTAAGAGGACGATCCTTATGTATTCTTGTAGTAGGAACAGGACTGACAAGGATATGTGTATCCAAATTAGTCATGTCAGCCTCTGCACCATCATCTTTAGCATCATTAAATCTGCCAATTTCATCCAAATCAGATATATTTGGATCATCAGCACATCTATAGACTATATTCTCATTAATAGCATTATCCTCTATGCCAACAGCATTAACAGTTGGACTAATAGTATTTTTATTGTTCATGTTGTTGACATTAGCATCCTTCTCTTGATCAACACTTTCACCCTCTTCACTTGGGTTACCACCTTTATTCCCTGGATCTTCAGCATCCTTCTTTTCCTCCTCCCCTGATGGTTTAAATCCAGCATCAGGAGAATCCTTTGGACTAGAAGAGAATGGTGGATCTTGAGTCCATAATGGTAGCAGTATGTAATCTTTGCCAGATAATGTCTCCACTCTAGCTTTACCTGCATCATCACATGCTTTTGTACCTGCATTACCATTAGACTGATTCTCTGCAACAACTGGCTTATAGTTCATAGAATTTTTTAGTGCATCTATATCAAAAAGCCAATTAGGTCCACTTCTTGCAATATTAGGTGTATTCTCACTAAATTGAACATGCAGGTTCTCCTCTACTATCCTAGTTCTGCTGTTGAATACTTTGAATGCTTTGCTGTTAGCAGAGTATCCTACAAAGAACCCTTCATCAGCCTTTCCATCAAACTTACCTAGGTGATTTATGGTATTAAGGATTGTAACAGGACACCCAAATGGTCTCGTGAAGCTTAAGGCAGGTTTTCTACCTAGAAAAAGTTCATAAGGGGTCTTGTTGTGAGGCTTGATAACTAATACCTTATTCTGAGACATAACAAGCAGTATTAACTGCTTCAGCCCAGAAAGTTGTTGGCAATTTTGAATCAGCTAGCATAGTCCTAGCAGCCTCTATTAGTGTCCTATTTTTCCTTTTAGCTACTCCATTTTGTTGTGGAGTCCTAGCAATACTAAATTCCCTCTTAATACCCTTCATTTCACAGAACTGATTCATGACCCTATTCTTGAATTCAGTCCTATTGTCACATCTAATCACTTTCACCCTAAGGTCTATTAGATTTTCTATGCCTGTTATGAATGTCTTAAGGATTTCACTAGTTTCACCCTTAGTGGCTAAAAAAAAATCCAACTAAACCTACTAAAATCATCTGTGACAACTAGGCAATACATCTTTTTCATTAAACTCTTTACAAATGTTGGGCCAAACAAATCCATGTGCAACATTTATAATGGTTGGCTGATTGAACTGACTGTTTTGGTCTTACAATAAGCTCTGTGTTGCTTTCCCTTCTGACAAGCAACACAGGTTTGATTAATTTCAAAAAGTTTTGAAGGTAAACATCTTACTAGGTTTCCCCTTACCAGTTTATTCATTGTTTTAAAATTAACATATCCAAGCCTCCTATGCCAAAGACTAGATTCATCTGGTTTGTTTTTGCAAAGAGACAAGTGAGACCTCCTTGAGGAACAACATTCTTTAAGTCAACACTGTACATGTTATCCTTTCTAGGAACTTTAAGTAAAACATGACTTTCATCAGTTAACTTAAAGTCTGGAGACAGAACAACACATTCAGTATCAGTAAAAAGAACACTATTCTTCTTGTCACACATTTGTGAGACACTGAAGAGGTTAAACTTTAGTTCCTTTACAAAATACACATCTTCAAAATCTAATTTACCAGTTTTTATTTTACCTTTCCCAGTAATTTTCCCTCCTTTGGAATTACCTCCAAAGGCAACAAATCCTCCATCAATTTCTTCATAATCTGTAAGATATGATCTGTTTCCTGTCATGTGCCTAGAGCATCCACTGTCAATCACTCCTTTATTCTTCAAATCTTGTTGTGGATTGCCCTGCACATAATGGTAGGAAAATTAGTTTCTTTTGGGGACCCAAGCCATTACTGACTTGGATCTGCCTTGTGCATCAATATAGTCAAATCTTTTAAAGGACAATGATGCACCATTGTTTTTGGAGACCTGGTCTAAAACTTTATGCGTTGGTCTCCAAACCCAACATGCTAAGGACTGGGGTGAAATTGGGCCAGACCTAGTTAAGATTGTTCTTGGAACCATGTTCCTTTTTAGACTGGGGTGAGTTATTTAGAGAAATTTTGTTTGTTCACCCTTTGAACATTGGTCCAAAATGGTTTTGCAAATCTTCCATTATTATACCAGTTATTGTAATCATTCTTCAAATGATCAAAACTACCACACACATAACAAGCTTTGTTGAACATCTTAAAATCACTCCCTAATTTTTGAGACATCTGGTTGTTCCAATTTCTCTTGTTCCCTCTAGGACTAGGTGTGTTTTACCTATTTTTATCAACTGATGTTTTCCTAGGAGATTTTACTTGCTCAGTAGACTTAAACAAAGTTTATCATAGCAAAACTAGGTTTATTAAATATTTCAATTGTTTTAACCTTAGGCACATTTTCTTCATCACTATCAGATACCTAATCCTCAATAATTGAGGCTCCATTTTCTTTCCAAGAAGTCTCAGGTTCATTAGTCTCAACAGTAGGCTTTTCAACTACAGACTCACTAACAGACTCATTCACATCAACAAAATCATCTAGACTAGGATAAACTAAATCAGATTTTGGTGGCATAAAATTCCCAGTATAGGAAGGTGGGACAACATTATACCCTAATCTTGTTTTACACTTATCCATTATCCGTCTATCTAGAAGTTTACTTAGGTTTTTTGATGAATTTTCAAAATTTTGTACTATAAGTTGAACGTCATCTTTTTTTTGTAGCCAACTCTAACTTCATTTTAATCTCCGTAACATCTAAATCTCTTAAATAGATTTCACGTTTTAAGACTTTTATATCTTCCTCATACACGAACTCATTTTTCTTAAAGACTAACAGTCTAGCTTCTATAGATTTTAAACTAGTTTTATAAGAGATGGCACTTATCCTAGATGTTCTTAAGTCTTTAACTAATTGTTCATTTTGTTCTTTTAAATATTTTACACATTCTAAACAAGATGAACAACAATTTGAGTTATTAGATACCTTAATTCCACAGCTTTGTCCTTGTAGGTCACCACTCTTTAATATGTTTTGTCATAACCAACTCAAAGTAAATTCCAACACTTTCTAGAACTTTAAGCAAACCATGACTTTCATCAGTTAACTTAAAATATAGAGACAAAACAACACCTTCATATCAGTAAAAAGAACATATCTTCTTGTCACAAGAAACCACATTTTTTGTGAGACACTGAAAGGTTAAACTTAAGTTCCTTTAACAAATACCATCTTCACAATCCAATTTACCATTCTAATTTTACCTTTCCCAGATAAGTTTCCCTCCTTTGGAATTAAAAAAAAACCACCTCCAAAGGCAACAAATCCTCCAGCAATTCTTCATAATTTTGTAAAGATAGGATTTAGTTACCTGTCATGTTCCTACAGAGCATCCACTCGTCAATCACACCTTTATCCTTTAAAAGGCATGTTGTGGATTGCCCATGCACATAAGGTAGGAAAATTAGTTTTCTTTTGGGGACCACAAGCCATTACTAGACTTTGATCTGCCGTGTGCATTCAATATAGTTAAATCTTTTAAAGGACATGGATGCAAATAAACCATTTGTTTCTGGAGACATGGCTAAAACTGTTATGCTTTGTTCGCCAAACCCACATGCTGAGCCTTAATAACATTTCCCTTATTACCGTAAATTTAACAGAGCACTAAAAACTGCTTTTGAGCCTAGCAGTAATTAACCTTTGTTCCCTTAATACTATTAAACCTTTTTAGTTGAAATTACTGTGTTAGCAATTGAATAATTGCATTATTTAATGACATTTTTCATGGGTCCTTGCTTTTTCACTGTGTTGTTCTTTTGAGTGAACAGATATTAACTGGTCTAAGCTTATTTAAGTAAATAATTGGGCCAGACCTAGTTAAGATTGTTCTTGATCAAGTCCTTTTTGGACTAGGGGTATTAATTTATAAGAAGAAATTCTGTTCTGTTCACCCTTTGAACATTGGTCTAAACTATTTTTGCAAAATCTTTCCATTATTATACCAATTAATTAGCAAATCATACTTCAAATGAATCAAAACTACCACACACATTACAAGCTTTGTGAACATCTCAAAATTACTCCCCTAAGTTTAATACATCAGTTGGTTCCAGTGTTCTCTTTGTTTTCACTCTAGACTAGGTGTGTTTTGCCTATTTAATCAACTATGTTATCCTAGAGAGATTTTACTTGCTTTGTATACTTAAACTAAAAGTTTTTTCTTAGCAAAACTAGTTTATTAAACAACTCAACTATTTTAACCTTAGGCAAAAACATTTTCTTTATGCAATCACTATTATCAGATACCAATCCACATATTATTGGGGGCTCCATGTATTTCCTATTCCTACCAGTCTTGAGTTCATTTCAGTCCTCAACAATAGGCTTTTTAACTATAGGCTCACTAACAGACTCATTCACATCAACAAAATCATCTAGACTAGGATAAACTAAATTAGATGTTGGGTTCATAGAAATAACCCAGTATTATGCACGTTTAAAGAATGAGGTGGGAACGACATTCTAAATACCCTATCTGTTGTTTTAACGAACTTATCCATTTATCTGTCTGTCTAAAGTTTTTACTTAGGTTTTTTTGATGAATATTCTTCAAATTTTGTATTGTAAGTTGAACCCTCATCTTTTCTTATTGTAGCCAACTCTAACTCCTTTTTAAGCTCTTGTAATTCTACAATTTTCGTAATAATTTCAAGTTTAAGAGTTTTATATCTTCCTCATACACATACTCATTTTTCTTAAAGACTAACAGTCTAGCTTCTACAAACTCTAAACCAGTTTTTATAATAACACACACTTATCCTAGCTTTCTTAAGTCTTTAACTAATTGTTCATTTTGTTCTTTTAGATCTTTTACACATTCTAAACAAGATGAACAACAATTTGAGTCATTAGATATCACAAAAGTAAATATAGAAGTTATTAAAGACTGACGTCCAAGGGTGGAGATTGAGCTAGGATTGAACTTGTTGAAGAATAAGACATGAGAGCAATAATAGGTTGACCTCATCAGTATAGTCTGTGTTCAACTCCACCTGACAAATCCATCACACTGAACACTAAAGGCATTCGAAGTAGTTTCCTCAACTGGCACAATCCTTCTTGTAGGCTCCTTATTCCTGTTGTCTTGATTCCTGGTTGCCCTGCACTCCCTTACAAAGTGTCCTCTCTTGTGGTAGTTGAAACACTCCACCTTGGGCTTGTTAAACCCAATTCTTTCTTTGTTGGCCATGTCTTCCAATTCTTTCTTTATTGGCCATGCCCAGCTTCCTTCCAATATTCTTCATAATTCTTCTTGCCCTCATAGTCAGCATAACAATGTTCCACCTCAAATCCATCTTTTCTAGATCATTGGAATTGATTTGTTATAGATCTTCATTATCTAGCTATGGAATACTTGGTTGGCTAGCAAAAAAGGAATAAATCACAACATCACTCAAATTTTCAACAGTTGTTGAGCTATCAGCAGCACCCTGAGTGCTAGTAGTATTAACACCCTGAGCAGTATTAACTGCTCTAGTTGCACTGTTAGTGCTGCTAGAGGATAGAAAGGCTACATTGTGTGAGTTTGTGATTGAGCTAGATGTCCCTTTGACCTCTGATTCATAAGCCTTTAGGTTGTTGAAAAGTTCATCCAAACTTAATGTCTTAATCTCTGGTTTGTTCCTCCACACAATAGTATGCATAGTCCATTCTTGTGACAAACTTCTCAAGAACTTCTGATTGATGTCTTCTTAAGGGATAACTTCACCATGCATCTCCCGTTGACTAATTAGCTTTTGAAGCCTTTCATAAGTTTGCTCAATAAATTCTGTGCTGGATGCAACAAAGTTTTCATATTGCTGCTTCAGAAGATTTTTTTAAGTTTTCATTGTAGCAGTATTACCTCCAAATCTGTTCTCAATAGCCTTCATCAGTGTCTTAGCATCCTTGTATGAGTTAAACTTTAATTGATGCTCATTAGGTAAGGCTATCAACAAAGTGCTTCTTGCCTTCAACTCTTCCCTTCTTTGTGCATTCTCTTCAACACTTGTAGGAGGGATATCAATCTTCTTACCATTAACAATTTTTGTTACTATGGGTGCATTACCATTTTCTATGATCTCCCATAGAGTGTAATCAATGCACTATAGGTACTGCTCCATCCTCATCTTCTAGAGTTCATACTCACCAGGTTAGAGTATGGGTAGCTTGATGGTTTGAGTAGATTGAGAGTACATTGCTTCTTGAAAAGGTAGATCTTTGTGTGTAGTAAAGTTTCTTCTTATTCAAAGCTTCTCACAAGCTCTGATACCACTTGTTGATCCCAATAGAATAGATCTTGCTTAGCTTGTATAAGGATAAGTTGTATTGAATAAATTCAAAACAACTATGATAGAAACTTTGATTGTGAATATCAAAGACTATGCGCAATCTAGTCAGTGATACTAAGAAGAATTTCAATAAATAAGATTAATAACAAACAGTTTACTAAATTTTCAGCCTCAATATAATACGAACACTCTTAATAGTGTTAAGGTTACAAAACCTTGAAGCTATATTGATATCAAAACAAATGATTTCTAGATATCTAACTCTATGCCCTAGGACCTCCTTTTATACACCAAGGAGTCCTAACCGGCTTAGAATATTTTCCTAAGTTATCATGATATTCTAAACAAATAACTTATACGTATCTTTTACAAAAATATCTCATACTTATCACATAAGCAATCTTTATCTTTTCTTTGATAAGTCTTTGATCTCTTCTTTGTCAACATAAACTCGCAATTGTAACTTTCACACCAACAGTAGTAACTTTTGTACCAGCAACACTAACTGTGTACAAGCAGCATCAACTACTTAGAAAGTTTTTTTAATCTTCATTAGCAGTACTAAGTTACATTAGCAGTAGTAACTTGCAGTAGTAACATATACTAGCAGTAGTAACTTATACTAGCAGTAGTAACTAGTAGTACTAATATACACTAGCAGTAGTAACTTACACTAGTAGTAGTAACTAGAAGTACTAACTACTTAGCATATTTTTTATTAAGATTACTAACAACACTAATTTATACTTAGCAGCAGTAACTAATACCTTAATAGTCTTAACTTCCACTTAGCAGTAGTAACTTCCAAACAGCATCAAGAGGCTTTTAATCCCAACAATCCTCCCCTAAACTTGATATTTATCTTCAAAATTATCATGTTTCTTCATTAAAAGCTTCATAATGACCAGGAGGATGCTTCCAAAGCTTATCTTGATATCCACGCGCAACTCTCTGATCCTTATTTACTTCCTCGATTATCATTATTGTATTATATGATTATATATTTAATACTTGGCTTAATTTCGATCTTTTACGTCTATTTTTTGACGTGTTGCTATTTATTCATATCGGTCAATTATATAAATATTGACCATTCTGATTATTTATGTTTACTTATAAGAGCATCACTGCTAATTTATAAAATTTTAATCTTATAATCATATATAATATGTACTTATTATTTTAATATTTTATTTCTTTTGTAGCATCAAGGACGCACCGCCATTTCCTAACCATGCATTTAACCAACCGAAAGACAATCCAGCATTTGACGAAGAAGAGTTTGAGGAAGATCCTTAGGAGGATCCTGAGGAAGAACCAGAAGAAGAAGAGCCAGAAGAGGCTTAACAGATGGACTTTGATTTTGGTTTGTAGGATGAGGATGAGGAAGAGGATGAGGCTAAGCTCATCTTCCCTTATGAGGCTGAGGGGTCACCTTACCCTCCACCTCTTGCTTCCCCAAATGTTGAGCCTGAGATGAACATTGCAGATCATGTTCTATGGGCTATACGAGAGGTAACTTGTATGGAGAATATTAGACTAAAGAGAGAGTTATAGGATATTGTGATCAGATACACTTTGATGCGTATGGGTAAAGAGCGGGCTGAGAGAGACCTCTATGAGATGATGGATTGGGCTCATGGCTTTTATGAGGGGATGCTTATGATTAAAGCTGTTAGGGACAGACCATGTGAGGCCATTGATGTGTTAGCCGTTTTTGGGGAGTCCTAACCTCCCAGGTCGCAGGGACCACATAGTGGCTCCCAGTAGTTTATTTTATTTTACTTTTATGTTATCCTAGTTTAGGACCTTTTGTATCTTCCACTAAACTGTTAGTAACAGTTAGTGCTATTATATTGTTGGCTGCAATTTTGTTCTCTTTTGTATACACCACAGTTTATTAACACTTATCATTGGCTTGTTGTAATGGAAAAACATGTGCTTAATGAAATATCATTGGTTGCTATTGTTGTTCATTATTTTCTTATTTCATTTCTTGATTATTATCATTATGAAATTTAATCTTGTTGCTATATGAATTCTTTGTGAATTGCATATTGTGTTGGTAATTGAACATTGGCTGTTTATATTATCCTTCTATTTCAATTTCTTTTTAATTCTCACCATGTATCTCGACTTAGCATACCTTTACAAATTCTTACTGAATTATGTATTTGTGTTGTGATAGAATCATGCTTCCCAAGATGATGAAGTGAAAGGCCATTAAGAAAATGGTAAAAATGCGAATAACAAAAGCCATAGCGGAATATGAAAAGACCAGAGCTAACCCGGATAATGCTGGAGGATCTGGGT
>BQNB010040294.1:29721-47510 GCA_026074375.1 Tanacetum coccineum
CATAAGCACAAGTCACGGAAAACGACCTCAAAAGAGACGTTTTAAAATAAATTGTCACATTTGGTATATTAAAAACACCAGAGTTAATAAAAATAAATTGCCTCATACCTACAATCCACTCAATACAAAACGTCTGCATTCCTAGGTGTTCTCGCAATAGATCCATACCCCGGACGGGGCTGTCAAGCCCAATATATCTATCTAATGTACTAGCGCTTACCCTGAAAGGTAATTAACGGTTCATGATATTAGGGACTTTGGCAATTGCAACTCATGCAATTAATAATGTAATCGGGTCCAGCATACCATGTATCTCCCTCGCGGGGTTTATAAAACAACTAAACTTTTAAAGGCGAGGCTATGAACTCACCTTAAGCAAAAATATCGGATAGGAGAATCAACAACGAACGAACGACGACAGCGACGTCTCAACCACGACCTATAATATAGTGGTCCGTGATTAGAAGAAATAAAGACCATAAAGAAAAATGCATAAGTTGCATATATAAATATATTTACTACATATATATAATTACATACTATAGAATCACATGTGCGCCTCAAACTATTTATCCTTATTTCCATGTTATGCTTACATATATAAAGTTTCCAAATTTAGACTTACTATTTTTAAACATGACCGGACGCACCCAATAATTTATTAGTCATCTAACAATGTTCGTAAACGTTTTGCAAGCTCAAACGGACACTAAAACGCTCAAAACCTCACTTTTAACAAAATTCAGCAACTATCTAAATCTTTCTAAAAAGACGAACCACTAACTTTTACCCCTATGTTTTCCTATCATCTAGCGTTTTTAAACCAAATTTTGCGAACTTTTATGGAAAATGTCAAAATAAACAACTTTTATGTTTTAACGGAAGGCCGGTTCGGACCAGAAAGAGTCCGAATCCCAAGTCAAAAACTGCATCAGCACACTTTTCAAAAATAGTTGCTGAAATTTTAATAAGAAACAGACCAAAATCGCCACTTTTATGCACTTTTAGATCTCAATTCTTTAAAGTAGACTAAAAACGTCGTTCCGTACAACTTTCGTGTTTTAACCGAGACCCAAAACGACATAGAAAATGACAAAAATATCCTTTTACGATTCTGCAGCAAACTAATATTTAAAAAATAGTGCATAATTTATTTTAAAGCTTTTTCCTAACTTCCGATACGGACATACACTACCATATTTTTAAAAATAAAATCAATTTTAAAGTTTTTAACCCATTTAAAATCGACACGCAAACTTTCTGCTCTAATTTGGGTACTTCAAAACCCCCTTCAATCATCATTTCGCAACCCAAAAACTTCACAAATACACCTAGCTAACCTATCTCCTTCCACTAACATCTCAAACCAATAATACAACCACAATTATATACTAGACATGATCACACATGGATTCCAAGTACAAAATCATATACATGCAAAATATAAGAAAAATAACATCAAGGAAGGTTTAAAAATACTTACAAACACCTGTAGATGCAAAGAAAATAATCAATACAAAATCCTCAAGTTTATGTTGTGTGTGTTTTGTAAGAGTCCTAATGAGGTTCAAACACTATATATAAGGGTCAATGTGTCTAGTAGTATTCCAAGTTTAAAAATAAAATAAAAGGGATGTTTGTTTTGGGCGTAAGTGTGGTCGGCCACTATGTGGCTTGGGCTATGTTTCATATATTTTTTTATCAATTGTACCATATTATTTAGTGCTAGTAACTTTTAGTTAAAGTGTTATAAGATGTAAAAATATAATTTTGACACGGTTTTGGCTAAAACGCGAAAAAAGTCATGGAGTACTAAAAATAAAATAGATGGCTCCGAGAGCTAAATTATGAAATTTCTAATTTCTTAGAACGCTTATACGGATAAAATCCTAAGCACGACTCACAAATTGCTAAAAACGACGATTTTAACTAAATCGGCTAAAAAGCAAAAATAATAATTTCCAATCAAAGGTAAAAATAGAATCAAGGATCGGGATAAATAGTGACCTTAAATACGGAATGTTACAGCCTTCCTTCCTTAAAGGAGCGTCGTTCCGGTGCTCAATTCGCCTTATTCGCCGTTGGTTTACTTATGAAAAGATAAGGATACGGCATGCTTTAGTTATTTGACCTCATGGTCTATGATCTTTACAAGATCCTTGATAAAGTGTAGCTTGATGACTAGTCGAAATGCATCTAGTGGAAAGACAAGGTTTAATGAGATAAACATCTCCTCTGGTTCAAGACGTGAAAGGTGATATGGATTCCACCGAGTTCCCGAGGTAGTTGAAGTTGTATAGCTTGGTAACGCGTTCGAAGGGTTCAATAAAATAATTTAGCAATATAGCAAACGAATATGGAATAAATAATAGTTATTGCATGAAATGTTCGCTTTTGGGGAATATAAATAGAAAATTGTTTTTGATAAAAGTTTTAGGCGACTACTCCCAGCATAGCATGGTCCTTCCTGAATTATACATATGTGATCAGGCTATGTATAATTGAGGACTAACGATGCAATGCTTATTTTCGTCAAACTAGTGTTATTATAAAATAGTATCAAATGGTTTTATAATGTAATAAAATAGTTTATAAGGTGAATGCAAAGTAGCTCATAGGATGACAACAAATTAGTTTATAAGACGATAGTAAAATGGTTTATAATATAGTAGCAAAATGGTTTTATAGGATGATTCTGGAAATGTTTATAAAGTATTGGCCAAACGATTTGTAAAGTAACAAAACAATTCATAAGATAAAAACAAAATAGTATATAAGATGACAATAATTTAGTTTATAAGAAATCAGCAGGATAGCTTACGAGCTAACATAAAACGGTTTATAAGATGACATCAGAGTTGTTTATAAAGCGATAGATCATAGTAAGTATAAAGAATACCCGAACAAACGTAGAAGTAGTCAGAGAAAATGAACATAAAGAGTCATTTGTTCTAACACATCGCGAATCGGAAGGCTATAGAGTCATTTGTAGAATTTATCATTGCAAACGAAAGAACAAACTGATCATGATAACAGTAGTTAGAAGTAAGCATCAAAGGTATCAAAATATAGCAACGCTCAAGAGAAATGAATGTAAGGAGTTATTCGATCAACAAAATGAACGTAGAGAGTCGTTTGGTATTTGCTGAACTTAAAAGTTGACTCTTGGCGGTATGATTCTCCAAAATCACATGAAGTAACGAGGAAAATAATGAGGTGTTAATGAGTCGAGAACTAAGAAACACGGCGATGAAACAACAACAAAGATAAACCCTTCATTCATCCGATAACAATTCACAAAAGAAAAAGAATATGATTAAAAAGAATCGATTGTAGTTTATTACCTATATAAGAAGTACCTATAGAATCCATATGTGTTTGTGTCTTAGATTAATTAGTAAAATCGTGTCTTATTGAAGATGTAGGGTATTTAGTTAAGTTATGACGCTTATACTAAAGGTTACTAATTTTGGAAAGCGTAGAAATCTCGAACGTAAATGTTGTCTAAAAATATCCCTTAATCCCAATTCACGTCTAAATGCCTTTAGTGATCTTAACGTCTAGTTTTCCTTTCAACTGATGGATACTAATGTCAAATAACTCTTATAAACATCCCATCAAGCTTCCCCTACTTTATCTAAACTCTAAACACCTTTTTACTTCATTATTCAAATTCTCAGATTATGGCAAAAATTTATTGTCACTTAACAAATTTTTATAAAATATCAAGTTATCTCAACCAACCTTCATATTTCATTTCCCACAACCTCATGATGTTATAGACCTACTGTAGTTTTCCTAAAAAGGTTTGACAAGTTTAACTATTTTCCAAAAATTCGACAACCCAAAGTGTATAGAAAATGACCTGCTGCAACCACCTAAAAGTTTGGCTTGACCTGACCCATTTAGACCTTTTAATAAAATCTAAATTTTTTTTGGAAAATCCTATACATCATAGTCTTATTACAGTATCAATCCCATTGATTTAAAAGACGTTTTGACATGGGTCTTGACCTCACAAACACAACACATAAACTGTCCCAAAAACTCAGATTCGATAGCAAATTTTGTAAAATTATTTTGACTGACCTCTGCTCACTTTTAGTTCACGAAACCACATGGATTAGAAAGTAGACTCTCTGTAGATAAATTTAGGCTCAAGAAAATCAATAAAACCTACCTGAATGACAGAGTTATGACTCTCACAAGGTGACTCAACAAATATGCCAATTTTTCAAATTCGAATTTACAACAATTAAACCCAATCCTCTTCAACCACATGAACCAACAACAAATACACTATTATCAACGTCTTAATCCCATCTCTGTAAACTTATCAATTCACTAATCAACACATCTTCATAAATTTTATAAAACCCACTTGATTAGTTTATAAAACTATAACGCAAACACATGGATTGATGGATTCAATAACATGCAAATTAAATAAAAGTACAAACACATAAAAATAAGGTTGAGAAGGGTTTTAAGAAGCTAACAAGGATGAGTATGCGCAAGATCAAAATCAAAATACGGATCCCCTTTTCTTCTTGATCTTAGCCGAATCAAAGACAATCCCCAAAACAATAAGCCTTAACTTCTTGATCACTCAAATCTTCAAATAAACCTTAATCTTAAAACCTTCCTAGTTCCTAATCCGTAGATTACAACAATATGAGGTTTTCGCCTACAAAAACCATTTTGAGTCTATTTTCCGGAAATGTAGGGCCCACTGCCCAGAAATTTTCAGAATCTGGGTGAAATTACCATTTTACCCTTCAATACTAGTGCAGATTATTTTCTGGATTTTACATCTTCACCATTTTTAACGTATCTCCTAAACGTGTGTCCGCAAAGGACGAAATGACCGCTCAAATCTAATTTTGATCAATACCTATAACCTACAATTTTACATATTTAGGTGTTGCTATATAAATTTTTAGACTTATTACTCATTCAAATTCTGGTCTTAGTTTTGGACTAGTTTTGCCGTTTTAGTGATAACTCATTCGTCGGGCATCTATATGACTCCATCTAAATTCTTACATGTACCTAAGATATTTATCTACCTCCTAGTCTAATTTCCTAAGTCCTCATAGACAAAAAATATTTTGAAACATACCCAATAAGCTGCTGATCAAAAGCAGTCCCTAAGAACTTGTGACTGATTTTTATGGCTTACAGAAATGAGCGTAATTTGAAATCTATTGATGCTATTGATGTGAGGTCAGTGTGAAGTGATAGCCCTAAGAGTCCTCTACAGGTACTATAATTCCATTGTGAAAAGTTAGTACAAATATGGAGTTATTCTCGTTTTCTCAACGGTATACCAGATTTGACTAGTTTTAGTAAAACGGTGATATCTCACTCATCCGGAGGAGATACGGCCCTATCCAAAGAACCGTATATACTTAAGACATATACCTACATCCCTATTAACTTTAACAGGTGCCTTATGACCAAAAATAATTTGTAATTAGCCCCACAACCTGCTGGTTACAAACTGCCCTAAAAACGCATTTTAAAATCCAACCAAACACAATTTTAATTCCTCTAAACCCCTATACAAAGTCATGCCTAATTATTTAACACACTTGTAAACACAATAACTCATTAATTTCCAGGATCCAAGATTAAAATGCATGGCCAAAAACTAACAAGAAAATCAAGAATCAAAATTAAAGACTTACTAGGTAGAGATTAATACAAGAGAATCAAAACACAAACACACCCATTTTATTCGAAAATTACAAAAGCAGACGCTCCTAGACGGCACATTACAATGGGAATAGTTAATAGTCGGTTCCCAAAAGAATGAAAGGTTATGAAGTGATAGGTTAAAGGCGTAATCGAATTAGTCGGCATGTCTTCATGGGGCGGATTACGGGATGACATAAGTATCTCAAGAGTATGAGGCGAGTATTCAAACTTGGAGTCGAATAGTAGGATAACCAATGGAATTGACAAACTTTGTCAAATTTTGATATTATCAAAAAGGAATTATCTAAAATCACGAGAAGTTTCAGAGACAATTATATCACTAGCAATTTCTTGAGAAAGTTCTAGAGATTGTTGTATTACTCACAACGTCTTGAAAACAAATGAGACCATTGTGTCATTCACAATGTTTTGGAAAAGTTATAAAGAACTTTATATAAAATTATAGGGATTCTTCGGTAAGTGGGTATTAGTGACCGAAACTGGTCATCTTTTATGTAATTTCTTTTATATAAGTAAGCAGCGACGCTCTCGATAATAGCCATAAGTAACCGAAAGGAAAATAAGATATCTATATAAATTAAATAGTAATGCCTTTATAATTAAGTATAACAATCTTGAATAGTCGATGCTTATAAAATTTTATTTGATACAGATAGATAGCTATACTATCAAAGATAGGCGTAAGAGATCGAAAAGAAAGCCAAGTGTTATACACTTATTATCCATGTAGTACTAATAAAGATGCTCAAGGGAGTATATAAGGAATCAGAGAGTATGCGCGCGGATATCAGATAAACAATGAAAGACTCTTAATTTTGAAAAACAATTATAGTCTAGGTTTTGAAAACGACCCAGTTCTCTATAACCAGTGCTTTGATACCAATCTATAACACCTCCAAATTTTGGCACGCAGTGAAATACAACATGGGGTGCTACTTTATAATCCATAAGCACAAGTCACGGAAAACGACCTCAAAAGAGACGTTTTAAAATAAATTGTCACATTCGATATATTAAAAACATTAGAGTTAATAAACAGGTCCCAAACGGTTTATAACCAATCCTACAATAGTTTAAACATGACTCAAAAATTTAAGTAAAGTTTTCAACGAATGTGAATATTAAACAAAGTCTTGAAAATTTGATATCCGCGCAATACTCCCACCCAAGCAGCATAAGTATAATAACCTAAGATTAAACATGCTAAAAACGTCAACAATAATGTTGAGTGAATCCATAGAGATCCATACCTCGGACGGGGCTGTCAAGCCCAATAGATCTATTTAATGTACTAGCGCTTACCGTGAAAGGTAATTAACGGTTCATGATATTATGGACTTTGGCAATAGCAACTCATGCAATTAGTCATTTAATCGGGTCCATCATACCATAAAATCACTTGTGTTCCATTTTTAAAACTAGCATGTATCTCCATCGCGGGGTTTATAAAACAATTAAACTTTTAAAGGCGAGGCTATGAACTTACCTTAAGCAAAAATATCGGTTAGGAGAATCAACAACGAACGAACGACGCCAACGACGTCTCAACCACGACCTATAATATAGTGGTCTGTGATTAGAAGAAATAAAGACCATGAAGAAAAATGCATAAGTTGCATATATAAATACATTTACTACATATATATAACTACATACTATAGAATCACATGTGCGCCTCAAACTACTTATCCTTACTTCCACGTTATGCTTACATATATAAAGTTTCCAAATTTAGACTTACTATTTTTAAACGTGACCGGACGCACCCAATAAATTATTAGTCATCTGATAATGTTCGTTAACGTTTTGTAAGCTCAAACGGACACTAAAACGCTCAAAATTCCACTTTTTAACAAAATTCAGCAACTATCTAAATTTTTCCAAAAAGACGAACCACCAACTTTTACCCCTATGTTTTCCTATCATCTAGCGTTTTTAGACCAAATTTCGTGAGTTTTTATAGAAAACGTTAAAATAAACAACTTTTATGTTTTAACGGAAGGCGACCAGAAAGGGCCCGAATCCCAAGTCAAAAATTGTATTAGCACACTTTTCAAAAATAGTTGCTGAAATTTTTATAAGAAAATGCACACCTGTATTTAGACCAAAATCGCCACTTTTATGCACTTTTAGACCTCAATTCCTCTTTGTAGACTAAAAACGTCGTTTCGGACAACTTTTGTGTTTTAACCGAGACCAAAACGACACAGAAAATAACAAAAATACCCTTTTACGATTCTGCAGCAAACTAATATTTCAAAAATAGTGCATAATTTATTTTTAAGCTTTTTCCTAACTTTCGACGGCCATAAAAACTTCGTTTTTGAGAGTTACAAAACGGTTCATATATCGAATCAAACCTACGGACATACACTACCATATTTTTAAACCTAAAATCAGTTTTGAAAATTTTAAACCATTCAAAATCGACACGCAAACTTTCTGCTCTAATTTGGTACTTCAAAACACCCTTCAATCGCCATTTCGCAACCCAAAAATTTCACAAATACACCTAGCTAACATATCTCCTTCCACTAACACCTCAAACCAATAATCCAACCATAATTATATACTAGACATGATCACACATGGATTCCAAGTACAAAATCATATACATGCAAAATATAAGAAAAATAACATCAAGGAAGGTTTAAAAATACATACAAACACTTGTAGATGCAAAGAAAATAATCAACACAA
Organism: Tanacetum coccineum; assembly: GCA_026074375.1. Classification (NCBI taxonomy): domain Eukaryota; kingdom Viridiplantae; phylum Streptophyta; class Magnoliopsida; order Asterales; family Asteraceae; genus Tanacetum; species Tanacetum coccineum. The sequence continues at coordinate 38,143 of BQNB010040294.1, forward strand.
ACCCTCTTGGTTTTTCCTTTTTTGCCGAAACCAAACACCCCTTTAAATAACCAAACCCTAACTTTTTATTAATCAAAATCTTGCAATAACACTTGTCCTTAAATCCTTTTAGCCTACTCTTCACCCAAAATTAATAAAATCATCAAAAACCAAGATTCTTGAAAAAAGCCTTGCATTTTGTTTTCACTTGTGAAGAATGATAGAGATTAATGTAGGAATGATGTAAGAGTGATTGGAATTGAATGGAGGATTTTTGATGGTGATTTGGTGTTGGTTGGTGGTGGTTCGACGAGAGCAGGAAGAAAGGGAGAGCAGGAAAAATATTTTCCAAGTTTATGTTGTGTGTGTTTTGTAAGAGTCCCAATGAGGGTCAACCACCATATATAAGGGTCAATGTGTCTAGTAGTATTCCAAGTTTAAGAATAAAATAAATGGGATGTTTATTTTGGGCTTAAGTGTGGTCGTCGCTTGGGTTATGTTTCATATATTTTTTATCAATTGTACCACATTATTTAGTGAGGAGAGTTATACTGAATACCAAAAAAAGGTTGGATACTAAGGGACTCATCCACACTATCCATCTAAAAAAAATATCAATGGTTGTGATTAAAAGCATTTAATTATTTCACCAATTTTTTAAAATTTAAATATCTCCTAATTATACGGATAAAATCCTAAGCACGACTCCCAAATAGCTATAAAACAACGATTTTCACTAAATCGGCTAAAAAGCAAAAATAATAATTTCCAATCAAAGGTAAAAATAGAATCAAGGCTCGGGATAAATTATTGCCCTTAAAAATACGATGTTACAGTAATCTGCAATGAACACCCAGACAAACCCATAATAATCAACGATAAATTGTCAATTGGGTGTAAGCAAAAGATAGGAGAAGTCATCCGGAAGAATGCGGATGTGTTTGCATAGACAACAATGGTAAACACGGCTGTGCCACGGTTCGTGATGGAACATCAGTTAAAGGCGTACCCTCTAGCCGAGCCAGTTGCTCATAAGAAGCGACCGCTAACACCAGACCGGAGGCAAGCATTGAAGGAAGAAGTGTTCAATTGGCTGAAGGAAGGGATAATCAGGAAGGGATAATCTGGAAGGTCCAATACCCAGGCTGGGTAACTAATGCAATGCTCATCAAGCAAAAGAGCGGTACTTGGCAGGTGCAAATGAATTACTCAAGTCTTAACAAAGTCTGTGCAAAATACATGTAACCTTCCCCGGAAGTGGACGAAGAACTAGCGTCACTCATGGGATACTAGTACAAATGTTTCCTACGGCTACCCAAGGGGTACAGCCAGATACGAATGTTAGTGGGCGATGAAGAGAAAACTGGATTTCATACAGAGGAATGGTGTACTGTTTCACCCACATGCTGTAAGAACTCAAGAACTCTGCGGCAATTCTACAAAGGATGGAGGAGAAGGTGCTGGCGGACCAGAATGGTCAAAACATAGAAGTGTACCTAGAAGAAATAGTGATGAAAAATAGAAGTGAGCAGAGCTTAATCCAAGATGTAGAGGAAACAGTGGACAAGCTACGGAGAGTAAACGTCAAGATTGACCCGAGTAAATGCACGTTCGGAATGGAAGAAGGCAAGTTCTTGGGGTATGTAATGACGAAAGAAGGGATAAGGGGCGATCCAGAGAAAAATCAGGCCATATTACGAAGTCCCACCCCAAGGGGTCTAGATTAGATACAGAGCCTGTCTTTACAGCTAGCAAACATCAGGCAGATTCGTAACGAAAGCTGACAGAGCTAAATGCATCCATTCCGCATATGTCGAAAGAGTTCGGATGCGAAGGAAGGATCTAATTGGATGAGTGGAGCTGAGGAAGCTCCACAGAAGATAAAAAGAAGGTTGAACAAGCTACAAGCATCGACCATTCTGAAAGAGAGGGAGGTGCTGATGATCTGTCTACGGCAAGGGAGTGAAACCGTAAACTCCGTGCTATTTGTGGAAAGGGGTAGGGTCCAAAAACCCATCTCCTATATAAGTAGACCATTACAGGGTTTAGAAACATGCTACACTCCAAGGAAAAAGACCATGCTAACAATGATTTACATGACAAGGTCCCTAAGGATGATTTTCTAGAGGCATAAAGTCAAGGTAGTAATTGATGGACCAATGGAGGAAATGTTAATAATCTCTAGTACCGAAGGACGATTGGAAATATGGGCAGCAGAACTGAGAACGTATGATGTCTCATGCATCATAAGGAAAGAGGTAGAAGGACAGGTGGTGAGAAAATTCTTCAAACAGGGAGAGAAAGAACGGTGAAGGAACGTCCAAGATGTTTCAGAATCAGACCGGACCGAAAATCAAATTGGCATAAAAGAGGTGGATCAATCGACATGTGTGTGTGTGTGTTGAACGGTAACTCTCACACCGGGGTGATCACGGTCCATGTCCGGGTTGGTCCAGTACGGTTCGGTCTTTGGTCTGGTCCGATCCGGTTCAATAAAGCATAATGGCCGGTTTTTCTAAAAGCCGAACCGGACCAAAGACCAAATATGGGAGAAAGGACGGACCGAAATATGTTCGATCTAGTCCAGTCTGGTCTGCGGTCTATTATGCTTAGCCTTACTCCTTGCATAATTTAAAAATAGGAAAGTAGTCCATGTTAAGTTTACTATGACATGAGTGAGTGTTATATAACTTCTTCCATGGTTATTCTGCATATATATGTCTTTAAAGATGCAAAATTGCATATTTATCAAAAACATGCTTAAAATCATTATATCATTTCATTAGTTACTTTTATTTGTCAATCGATTGAGCTATTGTTTCGTAATTGTCCTTGTAATTCATTGATTAACTTCTTGTTTTTCTAAAACCTGGATACAGCTCGTTTTTCTAAAGGCATCGTGGCTTGGGATAAATGGATCTAAAGTCCTTATGATATTCTTGCTCTCGATTGAAGCTCTGTGTCTATTTTTGCCTAGTTATTTGTTTTGTTTTTTTTGTAACGTTGGGTCTCCTTCTTGGAGCCCTTTGTTAATAAAATCTCAGCCTTTTAAAAAAATGATTAACTTCTAATAAGAATTATAGATTGAAAAAGTAAAACTATTAATTATCACTGGTCAACATGTTTTGGACTTTTATATTTTGAAGTTAAGCTTTTAAAATTATTAATTATCAAATAGGTCTTGTGTAAAACTTGTTTTTAACTTCTTGAGTATATTCTCGTCTTATCTAAATTTACAACCAGCACATTTATAAGATGTAAATGATTATAACACGAATGACACCACTTTTAGATCACTATTCTACTAACCGCTTATTATAAAAACGAGAAATAAGGTTGCCTGCGCGTTGCGACGGAGCTATTTTTGAAGTGTTAGTAAATTAGGATGTACATTGAATTGGGGTAATAGCTGGGGGGTGTTAATTTTATATTTGCATTGACTTTATTTGGTTTCCCTTTGTGTTAGGAGGGTTTCTTGTGTCAAGCTTGTATTTCCTAAGGGTTTATTTGGTGCCATTTGGTTTGTTGTTATCTAAATACAGGGAACGATTACATGTGCTTGGGCCAAAACATTTTATAACAACCAATGCACTGCAAAATTGATGGACTACATATACTACATGAAAAATAAATGTATGACTGAACAGAATCATAATCTAAGTAAACACAACATAGATTACTAAAAGAATAAAAAATAAAAATAAAATTATTAATATAAAAATATTAAAATGACCTATCGCAACTGCTGTGTCTGCAACAACTTCTTCATTTAAGCAATTGCTGACAACTTTATATTCATAAACACCGGTGGATTCTTTCAATTTTGGATCAAGGTATTGTTATAATATATTGTTATAATGCAATTCTTTGTGAGTTAAAGTGTTACTAGTCTATCTATTAAATAGAATTGTGCAACACAAGCAAAATAATTATAAAATTCGAATTCCATAAAGATATTATTCCTTAATCATTCGTTAACATGCTAGTTTATACATTCTTTCTTGCTTATTCTGCGCTAGCTTAAAAGGTTTTTTGTCTTTTATCCGGCATGTATGAACATTCACATGTAGACATTTATGGGCTTGATAAACTTGTCACAACATGAAACATAAGCCGAAAACACATTATTAAGCACATAAGCCTTAAAATAACTTAAACAAACACCCCATTCATGTAATAAAAATAATGTTTAACTATTATTTGTTACATGACCGAAAACACATAATACCTGTGTATGCATAAGTCGTGTAGTAGTGTAAGTTTGTTATGACATTACGATACTTTTATTAATGGAGCAAATAGTTTTGTATAATTTGTTATCATTTGTTAACTGGTATGAAAGTAAGGTGACCATCACTCCGGAAGTGACCTCAAAAACAAAATGCAAACATATAATGAAATGCTTAATCGAAAGCTCCCCGTACAAGGCTTCTCATTTGGGTAATCACGGATTTGCTTATGATGGAAATAAAAGTGCATTTGCTGCTGGGTCCCCATGCCCTTTCGAAAACTAAGAGTTTTTGTCATTGTGTTCCTCAAAAAGACGGGTAAATTGCTTTGCTCCAACTTTACTTTTTAAACTTCTGTATCTTAGAATTAACAACCGGGTGGTTGACATGTAACGACAACATGAATTCAAGGTTGCTGTGAAATTTGTTGTGACAAAAGACATTGATCATCTTCGCAAGTTGTTAAGTGGTAGACAACATGATAATCCTCAAGAAACCATTCAAGCTCTTGATATAGTCTTAAGAGAAGCGGCTTCACATGAGTATGTTACTATTTTGCATAATTAGCCTCCTTCTAATGTGACTTTTTTACTCTTAGAAGTTGATTTTTTCTCTTTGATAAACAAAGGATAATGTGGAGATCGATATTAAGCACTCCGCATGGCAATTGTGTCCGACTACTGTAATAGGATTCTATCAAAGTCTGCGCCCAACAGAATGTGCTATCACTCAGTATGTGTGTACTTATTGAGTTTCATGTTTTATGTTGTATGTAACGCTGTATATGGATAAATTTCTTTTGTGTTTGTGCAGACATGTCAAATGCCCAGCAAGCAGAAACTGGTCAGTCTCTTATAGAAGAACAAGCGTTAGAAATCGGTTCACGCAAATCGGTTCGTAAGTTATTTGGCAGTTATGATCTTCTTGACTTGATTAAAAGCTTTCAAATTGGAAGGCAAAAAGAAATTCAGAGTTTGTTGGAGTTTGGACCAGTAACAAATTTTGCTCATCGTAACCATCCTCAGGTTTGGACAGTTCTATACTTTTAACATATTACTTATATGAATTCTAATGATACTCTATTTACATTGACTCAAGAGTCTTATTGTTTGAAAATTAAAGCTATGACGTCTTTTTGAGGATGCACAAATATCTATATTTTTTATGATGATTTTTTTTGATTGAAAGGTGTAATAAATGTGTTAGAAAGCTTTCACATGCCTAAATCTATTGTTTATTTTTTAGTTTTAATTTTGCAAGTAATAAATTTAATTTTTCAGTAAATATGTGTCGGGTGTGTAACGCTATGATTCTGCTGCAGTCGTTGCTGAAAGGTAGATTTTTAAGATTTGTACAACATAAAAAGTCTACATCTGTTCGAGTACAAGAGAGGCATAGAGTTCTGGATTATGAAAGAGTGCAGCTGCTACCACAAACTGAAACAGTTGAAAGCAGTGGCCAGTACCATGATGGTTCAGATGATAGGAGTCAAGAGACTCATCATTTCAATCTGTCACAACAAACTTTAGAACTTGAAAGCGATTATGATACCGCTGAACTTCGAGATCTTTCGAACAGTAAGAAAGATCCTCCATCTTCTTCAAAATGGTTTTCGCTTGAGACAGATTGAGCCCCCCTACGATCCCATGTTGAACGCCAGGAACAAGCATCCCAATCTGAGCAACAAGAGAATGTATTTGAGAATGACGGTGTCAGCCAGGCTGTTCAGAACGCAAAAGGTGCTCTCTTTTCGCCACCAGCCATCCCACAGCTTTCGGGAACTGTGAGTTGAAATAATTCAAGCAGGATCCAAATAATGATTTAGAAATACAGAACATATTATATTTGAAAATTACATGTTGCACATTAGTTAAACCGAATATGCAAATGTGGTGATCTTAGCTGATATGTGACGGTGAAAAAGCATATTATCATTTACAGTTGCCGTTAAACCAATACAAATGATAAAAAAAGTATTGTAATGATAAGATACCAGACACACATAGATTAACTAACTGAAGAATGACACAAGGGTAACGCTTACATAAAGCAGAACATGAAGGTCATATAAAAGCACAAGTGACATAAAATTTAAGTTTCAAACTTCCAAACATTGATTTTTACATGTGAATCAACTATGTTATCGTATGCCATTTTTTTTCTTCTATCTCCCAACAAAAGAGTGATATATAATCGGATCCTCCAAATTCTGCACGAATCCGCCAGCCAAAAAGCATACGAACCTAGACTCCTCTATCATGTGCATTGTATCTTTATGGTGCTGTAACAGAACAAAATAAAGGAGGGTTACTACAAGTATTAAAGTAATATAATATCAGGTAAAAATATTAGAGTTGGCAATTTTAACCAAACTATTTGTAAAATACTATATAGACCGACTCGGATTTAGCTATATCTCTAACCGCCTGCAAGTCAGGCCAAGTTCTTTACTAAGTGTATTCCTGAAGGTGTTCATTTTTCCAGTTCCTTGCCACTTAAATGAGATTCATTTTTTTCCGTTCAAAAAAGAGCTGCGAAATTCTATGTGATATCCCCATTTGAGAACGACAACTATCTTTGTGTAACACCAAATTCCTAATTGGCAGCTAGATTGTGCATGCCAAAGTTGTAAGGTAGATAATACTATATCGTTGAAGTAGCTATTTACTTGCTCAAATTTCCATCAAGCGCCTATATATTCTACACTCGTGCCAAGTAAATATTTACTCAAATAACCAACTCAGTAACGCTGTGAAACACAAGATACCAGTGACCTCTCTTTTCTGAAGGCACAAAAACTCATATTGCATCTACATTGATTTTGAGTTTGTGTGTTTGTTACAGAAACTCTTCACCAATTAGGAATAGTTGCCCAAAAATACAAATTATAATTTATATTAGCACACCATATCAGATTTAATATAACATAATGCATATGAAGCAACTAAACAAAAATAACTCGATGGATACCTTCTTTTCCTCCATACACTGGTCATGGGCTTCATTCACAACTTCAAGTGGACAAAACAAAAGACCTGAGCATAACAGGAAACAATCCTCCTCGTATTACAGACCTTTGCAAGGCAGGAGTAAAATCCTCCTCGTATTTGTGGTTGTATACCAACCTAGAAAGCTCTTTTGTTGGATCGAATGGCGCATCCATCTATTACAGAAAATTTTGAGTTCTAACATATCCGATTTCGGAAAATTATCTATGATGACCTACAATAACAAAATACCATAAGGAAACATAGATATGTATATATACATTAAAAGACTAAGCATATTCAAAGGCAAAGACTGAGCATTTCAAAAGCCAATATGAGGAAACAATACTTTACCTTTGCTTTATGGATTGCAGAATTATATAAGATTTAATTACCTGCAAATCTTTTAGCTCTACATTGCCATTATACGGTCAGTTTGAAGGTGGGGGGTTGTCTTTTTTCACCCATTCTGCTTCTGATGGTATTTTGATAATTTGTTTAATCCTTTCAACAGAAACCATTTTGTTTTCGACGAAACAGCTTATGTATAAAGCAAAAAACAGCACACCATTGAGTGACAATCCATATGATAGCGATAATCCAACATTTTCTGATCAAGAACATCCATTTATAAATTAGTTTTCTATTAAAAAAAATCTAACAGGAATTTTAGGAGAAGCTGTAAATATACCTGGTTTAATAATATTGCCAGGTAACACGATCATGAACACAGTGAAGCCCAAAGAAGTAAGCTTCCAAAAAACTCCAAACTGAAAGCTAACCACCCGTTGGATCCATTATTGTGGAAATCCATTCTCAGGTTTCCATTCACACGTTCAACGTTTTCTTGAACATATCTATCATGCTTCCTAAAACACCTAATCGTCTTAACGCCAGAGATGCTCTCTGAAATATGGTGAATAACATGTGCTTTTGTAATTGAGTTGAGTTATGTGATTTCACGAGATGTTGCAAGATAGTATCTCTGAAACAATGAGGGCGTAAGATCATATCAGATTCATAATTAACTTTATCATATGCCAACTCCTTTAACAGAAAGGAAACATACCCGATACCAGAAATTGAGCTAGCTAAGAGGAATCAGTAGGAAAACAGTTGGCCAGGCGTATTGACAAGTGATGATGATAATATCATATTAGGGTTTGAGGAGAATATTCTCAATATATGGATTAATAATATTAGCGTATAGAGAAAGAATGTATTTTGTGAAATAGATATGTATCGGAAATTTAATGTGAAGGAGGTGTCCATGTCATCGTTGAGATAGAATACATGTCATTGTCACGTATATATCCACTCATAATTAGCCTCATATATTTGTTATAGATATATAAAGATCAATAAAATTTTATCCTAATATAAAAAATATTTTTTAGACTTTATACTTCAAATAATTTTGTTAGTACAAAATTGGTAATCGGGTATGAGATGGTTCAAGATTGCTTGTTGGGTCGGGCAGGCAAGCCATCTTCGGGTTGGATCTTGCACTAAACAAAGCAATTGGATGACTTCTTGCACAAGTAAAGGTATACCGTTAGCCTTACCGTGGGGACGGACCCACGATTAGACTCCGGCGTGAGAGTAAGAACACAAGTTATCAGTAGTATGTGTGTGTATTGAGAAGGGTGAGGAAATCATACCTTTTGGGGTGTCAGAGGACCCCCTTTTATAGGTGACTAATCACATTAATGCTGATTGGATGTTGACTAATCACATTAAATGCTGATTAATATTGACTAATCACATTAATGCTGATTAATGTTGACTAATCACATTAAATGCTGATTAATATTGACTAATCACATTAATGCTGATTAATGTTGACTAATCACATTAAATGCTGATTAATATTGACTAATCACATTAATGCTGATTAATGTTGACTAATCACATTAATGCTGATTGGATGTTAACTAATCACATTAAATGCTGATTAATGTTGCCATATCCGGGCCAAGGCCAGGGTCCACATGTGGTTAGTACAGTCCAGGCCTAGAGGCCTGTTATACGTACTATACGTCATCAGAATGTATATTTAATTAGTTTGTTACATATATTTAAATTTTAGATTGATTATATTATGAATGTCAGATTAAATAAAATCATTTGATTGATCAAATAAGTTTATTTTTTATATTGTATACTTACCATA